>KQ997557.1:82909-109754 GCA_001598015.1 Dorcoceras hygrometricum | reverse complement strand
GTGTGAGATTGTTAGAGTAGATGCCCAACTAGCCAACTTGTGGCGTGTGGGTTTTATAGACTCTTGTATATGACAATATTTATTTATGAAATACGCATTTATTTATGGCATTCTTTATTTTCATTATGTTATATGATGTTAACAATTATGTTGGATAAAGACCTAGAATGCACCATAGTGTATGTTAGATGTGATAGTGGATATGATGGCTATCACGAAACACATCTAATAGTCACTGTGCATTCTGAATTTGTTCCTAGTCGATTGGGCCGTCAAAATGAGGATAAGGCCGCCCGAGCTTGAGACTAGCATCTGCGATGTGAAGTACCATGTTTCATTGGTAGGGAAAATTGTGATGTTCTGAGCATGCAGATGGATAGTGACCTGGTGATCTATCGAACTACCCTCGTTCGAACTTTCCAAGTGGTTACCATTTTTCGAGTGGATAAGTCCGAGGTCTTGGTTGTACTGATTAGTCCTCACTACTCGAAACGTCATTGAGACTCTACATGATAGGCGCCTCACTTTGACCCGTTTGCCGACTCACTTGGGGTCATTAGGCGGCGGGATTGGGTGAGGTCCCGATGCATGTAGGAGTCGATGCTTCGTTGTCGAGGATTCATCGCTCGCTTTCATGCGTGGATATCCTATGCTATCTGAGGGGATAATAGTGTATAAAACTCTGGCCAGAGTACTGGATGTGTTTTAGGTAAATGGGTATACCTAGTAACACTCGCGATGTCACTATTCGATCTCCAAGATGTATGCATAGCTATCGGATCTCTAGCGACTCTCGATTTACCAATGGTCGTTGATCTGATCGGGATATATGTGTTGAAAGGACCGTACTGTACGCTAACCACGACCAACTGGTTCTTGCAGGCACTATCAGTGATATCTAGGGGATCATGGGGCGATGTTGCTAGGCGCTTTACCATGATCCGTTGGGCAAGTCCGAAATTGTGATTTCGGAGCCGCAATGATTGTGGGCCCACGGCTAGCTGTATTCATGAACCATTGAGGGTCACACAAGTACTGGATTCATGATTCCCGCACGGAAACTAAGCTCAATGTGTTGAGCATAGGAGGAGGATTTTAGGGAGTGCGACTTCCTAAAAGTCAACAGGGGTGAAATTGCGATTTCCCAAAGTTGAGGGGCAAAACTGTCATATTGGACTAGGTAATCTGAAAAATTGTTTTTAACATCATAACGTTCAGTTTTGAAAACTGAGTCGATCTGTCCGATCTGATCATCGATCGGAGTTATGATGAAACCGCAGTGATTTAAATGAACCGAATGTTCATATGGACCTGGGTATGACCCAAGTCCATTGGGCCGGTTCAAGCCCATGTACCATCTTTATTTAGTTAAGTTGGTTTAGGGCTCTAATCACAAGAGACTACAACTAACTCTCAACCCTAGCCTCCATCACACTCGGCCGCCCCCTCCCTCTCCCACACACCGCCGATCGGCCGCCGCCTTGCGCCGCCCCGGGCCGCCGTCGTTTGCCGCCATCTATGTGATCGGACTTGTTTCGATCACCGCGACGAGGAGTTTCCGTCCGTGCCAGAATTCGTCAGATCTTCTAGTGTAGATTGACGGAGGAATCTTGATTCCGGTCATGGACCTGATTGTCGATCTATCGCCGCCTACCGTTTGAAGTGCCGGTTTCCTCGTGAAACTGGTCGGAGCCAGGCGCCTAGACGCCAGCAAGGTAACTATTCTATGAACAACCTATGAATGTTTATAGAATTGTATTTGAATGTATTGAACGTTTCTCGGGGCAATTTTAACTTCCGCTGCGCCCCCGGGAAACGGGATCCGGATCCGCCATTGTATGCCAACACCGCTCTGACCTCGTGATCCTGAAACATCATCGTCAATCCCTGCACGACGTTGGTCGTCATCAACTCCTCTCCTGACGGAATCTTTACAGCGAGAGCTAATCCCAAGCTCTCCGGAACAATACCCATCTTCTGTGTGAACGCACTCGAAATAAATGAGTGGGTCGCCCCTGAGTCTAGCAAAGCGAGTGTAGTGACACCTAGCACACAGATCTCGCCTGAAACAGAAACGTCACACCGGTACGCGTTTACGGTCATACTAAATCCCAAAAAGTAGTTTAGATACCTATGACATTTCTAAGTTCGCTAGTCTTATCCATCAAGGTTCTCAAGGCAAGTTCTGTAAGGTCTAATAGTTCTACTTAGATTCAACCCGGTAAACTCCTTAGGTCTCTGCTTGTGGAATCTCTCAGCAAAGTCCTCATGCGACTTCCCGAATCGCTCCGAGTGACACTCCAATAGCCTAGTAATCCCGGCTAGCATATCCACGCTAGCTCTCTCGTATGGAGTCAACTGAGGAGGTGGGGGAGGAGGAGGAGGCGTAGCATCATCCTGATGGGTCCTATCACATCTGGGAGGCATTCTGATACACCCAAACCTTATCACGTAAATCTAAGTGCATGACTAAGCGTCTAATTTTAAAACTCTAAGGCCAAAACTCATGCAGGGCTAAAACATGCAGCATGCAAACATAAATCATAAAACAGTAAAACTCACAGACTGATAGCGCGACTTCCGAGCTCCACGCAGCAGGCTAGTACCCCACCAGAACCACCGCTCTGATACCAACTGAAACGAACCAGACTCTAGAAATTTTTTTTAAAACATTTGTAGAATACATAAACTGAAAGTATGGCTCGTTCCCTTTTCAAACATTTCTAAATCATTTCTCAACAATACTTTAAACATAAATAAAGAAATATTTAAAAACGTTAAATCATCCATACAGTTTAAAACCAACTGAGTAGAAGTACTGAAAATGAACATGTTTAGCCAACATCTGAAAAATGAATCATAAGAGAAGTGAAACATAAAGGCGGTCACGGGGTACTTCTGCAGCAGGCGCTCAGAGGTCCTCACCTGCACCATTTAAACCTAGTGAGCCTAAAGACTCAGCATGCTCTATCTTGTATCATAACAAAGTACGTACTAATAAAGTCTCATGCAAGCACATACTTGTAATAAAATAACGTTAAAGCATGAATGCATGCATGATCTTAAAACATTGCTTCGTACATTTCATATCTTACATAACATATAGCATACATAAGGCATGACATATCTTAACATGAAAAACGTATGAGTCGTATACTGAAGTGTGTACCATATTCTATTGATCAATCTATGAACAAACGTACACGGTGATGTGGTTCACCCGACATTACCTCGGGATCCCTATAATATCACACCTCTATGATGCCACTTCACCATGCCGTGAACACATGGATCCATAAGCCCGTATTACATGGAAACAGAAGTTCAACGGGCCCGGTATCCCGCATCCCCTCATCATAATTTGCCACAATCATTCAATCCCTCGGGTTTTGTCTTTTAAAAGAATATGTCTTTAACGTTCCATGAAACATTCATGATGTACGCACTTCGTAAAATTATGCAAGTTTAAAAGATTAGCCCGTTAATGTAAATTTAATCCTTTCCTTTAAAACATTTACGTACATAGCATACTACATATATGATTAAATATACATTCACGGGCTTCAACATTTTCTACTTCGATCAAGGACTGGTTCAGGAGCCTGGCCCAATACTTCTAGATTGAACATTAGCTTTAACCTAGCCCAAGTCTTAAGGGTTCCTCTTTAAAATTCCTAATCCAATTCGATTTTGACTGATTTCAACTCAATTTTGACTTTAGGAATCAAAAGGCTAATTTTGACTAATTCAAAATCTATTTTGACTTTAAATCAAAAGACTAATTTTGACTAATTTTAAAATCAATTTTGACTTTAAAATC
The DNA here is from genome assembly GCA_001598015.1 of Dorcoceras hygrometricum. Taxonomy (NCBI): domain Eukaryota; kingdom Viridiplantae; phylum Streptophyta; class Magnoliopsida; order Lamiales; family Gesneriaceae; genus Dorcoceras; species Dorcoceras hygrometricum. The sequence goes on along the minus strand of KQ997557.1, from coordinate 105,934 downwards.
GAAAGTCTAATTTTGACTGATTTCAAAATCAATTTTGACTTAAGAAAATCAATTTAACCAATTTTGACTTTTAAAAAGGATAACTTAAACAATTTTGACCCAATGACCAATTTTGACCAAAAGACCGATTTTGACCAAATTAAAATCAATAATCAATTTTGACTTAATTAAAAATCGAAGACTACAATTTCGTGATTAAAAACTTAAAAAAAATAAACATCAAACTCAATTAAATAAAAGTTTGACTCAAATTAAAACCTTTGACCATATTTTTTAAAATTGCACATTTGACTTAAAATTTAAAATAACAGGTCCATAATTAAAATAACTGTGGTCAACTTTAAAACATTTTGACTCGAGACTCGACAAACCTATCCCGGTCCAACCGAACCGAACCGAACCGAACCAACCGGTTCAACCCAAAGCCTCAAAACTGTCAGACCTCGTGCTCTACTCAGAGTTAAACCACGCAAAACAATAGCGGAAGCATACAAAAAAAGTGGCTTAAAAGTTTTCGCTTGGCCTGACGGTTTAAAACATATAATTTAAAATACAACCATACTTAAAATATCCTAGTTTACATACACACAACACAACAGTACAACATTTAAACAAATACAAATACAAATACCAGTACTACAACGGATAATACAATCCCACAAGCACAGGGCATTCCCCGGCTAACAGTACTAGTGTCACGCCCCGAGACCGGGCCTGGACGTGAACACCGGCGATGTTTAATAATTATTCATTACAAAACATCAAGCCTCATAGTGCAGCTCAAAACCAGTCTATTACATAATCAAAATGATTGTCTTTACAACTGAAAATCGGAGAAATTTAATTACAGAGTGCGGAAGCGAAAATTACAATAACAAAGAAAAGCAGAGTCTTCACCAGCCCCAAAACAGATCTTGTCTCTTCTTCAACATGTTCTTTATTCTTATCTGGGTGGAGAAGTAAGGGGTGAGTGTTTGGGGAAACACTCAGCAAGTGGGGGATACCATTCGAGCGTAACAAATATTAATATATATATACTGAGATAAAAGATCTCAGCACAGAGTATAACAGAGCTTAACAGAGCGTAACAGAGCTTAACAGAGCATAACAGAGCATGTCAGAACTTAACAGAACGAGTAGCAGAAAAGCACTGATAATTACTTCGTGTCTATGGTTTACTGATCAGTCCCTAATATTTATTCCTCTAAGGGGTCGAGGCCATGTGGTTACACCAAGTAACCCAGAGTGTGGAATATTACGTAGACCCATATTACGACATAAATATCAGTGTTGGATCTGTTTTTACAGATCCTGATTAAGTTTTGAATTACACAAAACCTATTATTGTGTTTCTAACAATTCTAATTAAGTGTACAGGTTTTTAGGAACGAAGAAGACGATCAGCAGCAGCTGTATTTGTCCAGCCGATGGTTCGCAATATTATCAATCAGCAGTTGGGTTGGTGTTCATAGAATCGGCAGTTGAATTAGCGATGGAGACGTCCAGAGTTAAATCAGTTGTTCGTAATCAGGCGGAGGCCAAGTTGAATCAGCTGGAGCATGATGAACCAGCTGAAACGATGAACCAGCTGCAAGCGCTATCTTCCTAAGTCTCGCACCTGTTGGATCGTAGCTTGCACAGAACTTCCACTAGAACTTTCGCGTGAGAGTTTGTTGCTTATCTTGCTGGGAATTTCGAAGTGGTGTGGAATTCCTGCAATCTCAATCGGGTATTTATAGGTGGCGAGGAGGGGGAGTCGAGCGTCCTCCATTAAAGGTCCTTAAACCTCTGTCTTTATGACCATTACTCCGACGGTTACACGCGTAGGATTAAACCATGGAATTACGAGCTTTAATTGGCCCTTAATCTCTTCAATTTGGCTGTTACAGCGTAGAATCTGGCTTGTACGCGTGAGAGTTCCCTCTGAATTTCTCGGGTGAAGTTTTCTGTTCAAAAATCTTATTTCGCGTCGAGGAACCTGGATTCTGAAGCTTCGTGGAGAAGATGAAGTCGCCTCTGCTGAATTTGCGTCGCAGCTGAATTTGCGTCGCGGCTGAATTTGCGTCGCTGCTGAATCGTCACTCCTGGATCGTTGCTGCTGAATCGTTGCTGCTGGTTTCCTTTCAAGCTCCACGACTGATCTTTAATGTTAAGTCAAAACGTTGTCGTGTCAACTTATTCAAGCGACACCGTTTTGATATCGTTGTAAAGCACCTGCTGGTTATCTTTAAGTAACGCACCTGCTGATTCAAGATAACCGTAGCTATCTGCTGAATCTTTAGCGCGAAGGCAAAATGACATCGTTTTTCTATCGCTACACTTCAAGTATCAACTGCTAAATTAGCGATCAGCAGGCCCCGTGCTAATTTCTCACAAAAATCCCTCGCTGCTGGTTCCATACGAAACACTCAAACGCAGCGTTTCAACTTATCGAAACGAAGTCTCTTCACTTCTACGACTGGTTTCCCAAATCAGCAGCTGGTCACTCTAAACTCACGCATCTGCTGATCCAGCAGTCAATCACTCAAAAATGTTGACCAACACGTGTCGCTCTCTCGATCACTCTCGTGCTAAAAGCCACGCCCGCCAGCAGCAACCTCTAAGGTCGAAACGACAACGTATCATCCCTTCCGCTTAATTAACCAATTTAACGCGTAGCCGCTGATTCCATGAAACGACGGCGTTCACTCTCACGCCATCAACTGCTGAATTTCGACCAGCAGGTGATTCAGAGCTCGAATCTCAAGAAAAGCTCACCCAAGGGCTCACGCTAGCAGGAGAAATACACGGCACAGGCTTCACGAGAAAGCTTCGAACAAACAGCTTTTCGCACTTCCACTCCTGCTCAAATGCAGCGCCTCAAAGGTAGCACCAAGATCGTCAAAAACAGAGGCTGAATGCGATGGGAATTGGCGATCGAAGTTACGGTGAACAGTAGATAATTGAGGGTTTGGAAATGGATATGAGGAATGTCTGGTTCAAAAATTCTAAGTGTCGAACAACACTTTTATAAATAATCTCCCAAATCCAACGTCTGCTAATCATCAATTCAGTCGACAAGGCCAGCAGGTATCTACCAGCAGATACCATCTCTTTCTTTCGCTAAGAACCAGCAGTAGCAACCAAATAAACAGTCGCAAGAAAACCCTCCAAAACGACACCGTTCCAACTTATCAAAACGACGCCGTAGCGTTATATCAGCAGGCAGCTGATCTCTTCAGAACAACCTACGACTGGTTCCAGCTGCAACATCCAAAACGCAGCGTTTTAACTTCATCGAACGACGTCGTCGCGCCTACCAGCAGACGACAAATATTACTTCAATAACCACCAGCAGCTGGTCACCCAGTCGACACACATTCTTCACAACGATCCAAAACCAGCAGCCGCACTTAATCAAACGACGTCGCTGCGTCTACTACATCAAATCCAGTCGACGCATACAAACACCAGTAGTTTCATAAGGGAAACTCCTGCGGCTGGTTCTTCAAGCCATCGACTGGTTGCCCTATCTAAGTAACTGGTGAATCCTATAGTCAACACTCAAAACGTTGCCTAACACGTGTCGCTTCCTCAATCATTCTCAAGCTCAAGACACGTATACCGGCAGATACAACGCGTCACGCCTACGTCACTCTACTGATGCCAGCACCAGCAGGCAGCTACAGTATCATTGACTAGCGTTGACTTCACCAAATTCGTTGCGACCGAATTCTCCAAGGATTTAAGCAACTTCCAAATCGGCAAGGGACCAGATTTATTTCGCAATTCTTCAAAAATTCACGTTGTCCAACTGCTGAGTTTCGACCACCAGCTGATTTTTTTTTTTTCATGGAGTTGGATTTTTTGGTTTTCACAACTAGTACATATATGCTATACGCTAACTGAGACACTCTATCCACCTCCTGGGCACCTCCAGCTGGGTCAAAGCCACGACCAGCAGAGAAACCTGGGAAACCTGAAAACACATACATACAACAATACACCAGCCCCAGAGGGACATCGGGGTCAAATCCCAGTACGGAGAGCAATACTAACAGCATAAGGAAAGCAACAGATAAATATGAAAATGCTATGCAAGGGATCAATGCTACAACCGAAAGCAGGGAGCCAAAGGATCGCAACAACAGCTCAACAGCAAGATCTGATCAAAGGAAAGACAATCAGTGGCCACGGGTATACTGAGCACATGGGAGCTACCCAATCATCTCCAGTACACCATACCAGATGCTAAACAGACAGCTCCACCTGCTGTTGCCCACTCATGAGATGTGGGAGCTATCCACTCCGCTCATAGCGGCTAACAAACCCAGCAGGGAGATGAGGTACGGGAGTTACCCGCTCGCCTCCGAGGTATACGGGAACTACCCGCTCGTCCTCGAATACAGCATCCTGGTATTCTTCAATAAACAGAACAGAGCTATCCACTCCGCTCATAGCGGCTAAAACCCAGCAGGGAGATGAGGTACGGGAGTTACCCGCTCGCCTCCGAGGTATACGGGAACTACCCGCTCGTCCTCGAATACAGCATCCTGGTATTCTTCAATAAACAGAACATGCAAAGCTAGAAAAACAGAGCTCAACAGGATAATGCGTGTATGCAAATGCAACAGCTGATATCATATCAAGGCACAAACGATAACAGGACAGAGCATACACAACAAAGCACATAATCCATGCTCAATCCTAAGCTTTAAACAGGCTCACATCCGTACCTCAATTATCTGTGCAACAAATACTACAGCAGATTGCCACAATGACGTCCCGAGCACACAGATCTACCACCCGCTCAATGGTAACACACAATTCCTCAGGGACCGAAGCACAGAAAACAGCAGGTGGGAGTTACGAACTCCACCAACGCTACCCTACCTCTATAACTCAACAGAAAGCTTTAAACAAGCTTAAAGATAGGAGCTTTACTTACCCCAAAAAGCTAGAAGCAAAATCGACGCTTATGCTAACAGACTACACAAGGGAGATGTCTTCGCACACCTCACCAGCTTCAAGCAAACGTTCGATCCAAGCGAAGTGTCTCGACAACAGGAGTCCAACGCTACCACTGTTACTCTCGTCGAAGCTGTCTACCGTCGGTAATCGAAGAAGATAAGGTTCGGTGAACAGTAGCTAGGGTATCACAACATGAATTGGCAATCGGGAAATATTCTAAGTATGGAAACTGGATACTCAATTCGAAGACAAAGTCCTCTAATATAAGTCAAAGCTGATCACAGCTGAAGGAACAATATCCACCAACACTTAAACTATCACAACTGATATTCCCGCTTGCAAATAGATCTTGCTACGGATATCTCTCTAAGCCAGAACAGATCTATACTTACTCAAACGACGTCGCAGAGAACTACTGTCGCAACTGGACACGTCACCCGCTACTCAGTGCTGAACAACTAACCAACATCTGTTCGCAACGCAACAACAGATCTGTCACACAGCTGAAGCTAACGCAACTCACAGCTGAGTCTTCTTCGCCAATCCAAAACGCTGTCGTTCCAACTAACCCAAACGACCGACGTACTAGCACCCGCTACTCAAAACACACTAGCGCACTCTCTACTGCTCAGCGACAACAGATCTCGCTATTACTGCTGAACACAAACTGCTGATGTCACCTCTTCTGAACACCAACATTCAGCGATGACCCGCGCTAACTACTGGACAGATTTCGCGCCAAACTCAAATTCTCCCGAACTGTTCTAAGGGCTAAACAAAACCCGATAGCTTCTCCAAGCGTAACAACTCAAATCTGATCTCAATAACACCTGATTAATTAACTCAATTAATCTTATCAGCTTTCGGGTCGAACATCTCTCCCCCACTAAAACAGGATTTCGTCCTCGAAATCAATCAACTCCAAAACAAGAGTTCAAGATAACTGGGGAAAAGAATCACAAGCAACCAACTACAAGAACAAAAGCAACATCTACTCAAATAGATGCGGCCACTCACGCTGCATCTTCTATTCCAGTTCCCACGTAGCTTATTCTCTACCATGTTTGCTCCACTGAACCATCACCAGAGGAATGGTTTTATTCCTCAGCTGTTTCTCTTTTCTATCCAAGATCTGCAAGGGATACTCAACATAGCTCAAAGTCCGATATAACTCAACCTCGTCAATTCTCAACACATGCGAGGGATCTGGCTCGTACTTCCTCAGCATAGAAACATGAAACACATCATGTAAGAAAGACAAATCTGGTGGCAACAACAACCGATAAGCCAAAGGACCAATCCTCTCTAATATCTCATAAGGACCAACATAACGAGAAGCTAACTTTCCCTAGAGACCAAATCTCATAACACTGTGGAAAGGAGAAACCTTAAGGAAAACTAGATCACCAACCTCAAACTCTAAAGGCCTACGCCTCTTATTCGCATAACTGGCTTGGCGATCTTGTGAAGCTTTCATTCTCTGGCGAATCAAGTCCACTTGATCTCTCATCTGCTGCACAAACTCTGGGAAATACAGCTGCTTCTCCCCCACTTCTTCCCAACACACTGGCGATCTACACTTTCTGCCATACAAAGCTTCAAACGGTGCCATTCCAATCGTGACCTGATAGCTGTTATTGTAGGAAAACTCAACCAATGACAACGAGTCTTGCCAGCTACCACTGAAGTCCATCACAATAGCTCTCAACATATCCTCTAAAATCTGGATAGTCCTCTCAGATTGGTCATCTGTTTGGGCATGATACGCTGTACTCATAGCCAATCTAGTTCCCAAAGCTGTTTGCAAACTCTTCCAAAACCTGGAAGTAAACCTCGGATCACGATCTGAAATCCAAACTGGCACACCATGCAAACGCACCACAAAATCGATGTACAGCTTCGCCATATTCTTCAAATAATAGCTCATGTTGTAGGGAATGAAGTGAGCAGACTTCGACAATCTGTCTATCACAACCCAAACCGCATCACAAACATCTGCTAGAACGAGGCAAATGCGTCACAAAATCCATCGCTATGTGCTCCCAATTCCATTGAGGCACTTCCAGACTTTGCAACAAACCACTAGGTCTCATCCTCTCTGCCTTGACTTGCTGACAGTTCAGACATCGGGCTACAAAATCTGCAACATCACTCTTCAAACCTGCCCACCAGTAATGCTGCTTCAAGTCATAATACATCTTCCTTGCACCAGGATGGACACTGTATCTACTGCAATGAGCTTCTCGCAAGATCTCTTCCTTCAAATCAATCATATTTGGCACAAAAATCCTGCCACGAAACCTCAAACAACCATCAGACGAGACAGGATAGTCTTCCAATTGTCCAGCTCTCACCTTCAAATTCAACTCATGGATGGAAGGATCTGTCCTTTGAGCTGATCTAATACTAGCAACAATTTGTGGCTCAACTTGAAAAGAAGACACCACAACATAATCCTCAGCTGGGTAATACCTCCAACAGTAGTGCTAAGATGCTCATGGACCTTCGAAATCTGCATCGAAGCCAGCATCGCCACTTGAGCCTTTCTGCTCAATGCATCAGCAACTACATTCATCTTCCCAGGCTGGTATTTGATTTCACAATCAAAATCCTTTAGCAGCTCCATCCATCTACGCTGTCTCATGTTCAAATCTGACTGATAAAACTGATAATGAAGATTCTTGTGGTCAGAGTACACCACAAATTGCTCACCATACAGGTAGTGGCGCCAAATATTCAAAGCAAAAACCACTGCTGCTAAATCCAAATCATGAACTGGGTAACGAGTCTCATGCGGCTTCAACTGTCGAGAGGCATAAGCAATGACTCGACCATTCTGCATCAACACACAACCCAATCCATTCAAGGAAGAATCTGCGCAAACTACAAAACCACCTGAACCACACGGCAGAGCTAACACAGGTGCAATAGTTAGCTTCTCTTTGAGCAACAGAAAACTACTCTCACATTGCTCAGTCCAAACAAAACGCTTGTCTTTCTGAGTCAACTGCGTCATTGGCTTAGCTATACTAGAAAATCCTTCTATAAAGCGCCGATAATAGCCAGCCTATCCCAAGAAACTACGAATCTCAACAACACTCTTGGGACGCTCCCAGTTAAGAACAACCTCAAACTTACTGGGATCCACAGAAATACCATCAACAGAGATCACATGACCCAGAAACACAACTCGGTCCAACCAAAACTCGCACTTGGAGAACTTAGCATACAACTGCGAGTCTCAAAGATTCTGAAGAACTAGCTTCAAATGCTCTTTGTGCTGCAACGGAGTCTTAGAGTACACCAAAATGTCATCGATAAACACAATCACAAACAGATCAATGAACTCTCTAAAGACTCTATTCATCAAGTCCATGAAAACTGCGGGAGAATTCGTCAAACCAAAAGGCATAACTAGAAACTCGTAATGCCCATACCTCGTACGAAATGCAGTCTTCTAAACATCCTGCTCACGGATGCGTAACTGATGATACCCAGAACGCAGATCGATCTTCGAAAACACGGCAGACCCTTGCAACTGGTCAAAAAGATCGTCGATCCTAGGCAAAGGGTACTTATTCTTCACTGTCGCCTTGTTCAACTTCCTAAAATCGATACACATTCTCATCGACCCGTACTTCTTCTTGACAAACAAGATAGGCTCTCCCCACGGGGACATTCTAGGCCTAATGAATCCCTTCTCCAGTAAATCACTAAGCTGATCCTTAAGCTCCCTCAACTCAGCAGGCGCTAAACGATACGGAGCATGCAAAATCGGAGCTGTACCAGGAACCAAGTCAATGCTGAAGTCTATCTCCTGCCTCGGAGGAAAACCAGGAATCTCCTTCGAAAACACATCAGGGAAATGTCGAACCACAGGGACTCTACTAAGCTCTACGCTCGAAGAAGAAGATGCATCTAAGGCATAGATCATGAAACCAACATTCTCAAGCGACAACAGGCTAAACATCTCCATCGTAGAGACTAAAGGGATCTTCAACTGGGAATCTTGGCCGTAGAAATTCCATTTCTCTCCAGATTGGGGCCTAAATCGCACAACGCCATGGAAACAATCCACAGTGACCCTATAGCTAGAGAACACGTCCATTCCCACTATACAGTCAAAATCCCACATATCTAGCCTGATCAGGTTGGCTAACAACACACTCTCGCCAAACCTAAGAACACCATTCAACAAAATCTCCTGGGAGAACAGGATCGCACCGGCAGGAGTCGCAACAGATGCAATATCACACAAAGTAGTGGTATACAAACCATGCTCAATTACAAATGCATCAGAAATAAAAGAATGCGACGCTCCTGTATCAAACAACACACGCGCAGGAAAATCAAAGACAAAGCAAGTACCATGGATAATCCCTCCGCCCGGTGTGCCCTCCGCTTGCTCCCTAGTTATGGCGTTCACTTGGGCAAACTGAGGTCCAGAAAACTGAGGGTGGGAAGACTGTCCAAACCGCGAAGGACCAGGCTGCTGAAACGGCCTAAACTGAATCTCCCCAAACCTGTGCTGCTGAACAGGAAAAGCAGAACGACCTCTATATGATCCACCTCGACCCTGCGGTGGAACTGCGGTATGCTGCGATCCAGACAAAGGACACACTCTAGCAAAGTGTCCATACTGACCACAGACATTACAAGAACCATGCACACCTACACACTGCGCTGTAGGGTGCTTTCCACCACACTGGCCACAATAATCCACCTTGGTACCACTGTTGTTGGAACTACCAGAGCCAGAAGAACTAGAACCAGACTTCTTCTTAAACTGATTACCACGAGGCCGAAACCTCTGATGTCCAAACTGTTGGGCTACTTGTTGCTGCTGTTGGGGTGGCTGAGACGACTGCACAGACTGGGAAGGTTGCGCTCCCTGAACCACTGGACGACTACTCTGCGCCACCTGCGGCCTACCATGAGACCGACGGTTCCTCAAACCTTCCTCGATGTCGATCGCACTGTCCACCGCCTCTGCATAGCTCTTTGGCGAGCTAGCCAAAACCAAGGAATACAACTCTTCGTTCAACCCCTCAAGAAACCTAGTTCTCTCCGCTCTCTCCCAACGAGAAACATGCGGCACGTACACAAGAAGGGAAGAAAACCTGCGGGCATACTCTCTAGCAGACATACTGCCCTTCTCCAAATTATCAAACTCACGCTCACGGGCGTTCACGTAGGACTTTGGGACATACTCCTGACGAAAAGCAACACAAAAAATGTCCCACGTAATCCCTACTCCAGTCTCTTCCAAAGTCCTCAAAGCGCCTCTCCACCAACGCTCCGCACCTTTCCACAACTGGAAAGTAGCCAGACTCAACTTGAGTTCCTCATCATACTGCACACGGTTAAACAAACCCGTGACATGTTGTAACCACGAATCTGCATCAGCACTAGACTCATCCCCGTTGAAAACCTGAGGATTCATATGCTGAAACCTCGACATAACGAGCTCCATATCGTTCACTCGGGCAGCCAACTCATCAACCTCATCCTCGGCGTGCCTACCACGTCCACGACGGGGAAAACTACGCTGATCACCTTCTGTCTGACCTTCAAACTCTTCCGGAATCTACCCTCTACCTCTACCCCTATGTCTAGGCGGCATCTTAGAAACACTAAGAGGGTAAGATCACAACAGAACAAATACAACACAAGGAATTGCAGCATATAGATCACATAATCAAGCACATGCAACACACAACACTGTGCCTAGAAGTGTGATCAACAACAATCGAGCTTATCCCAGATTAAGCTCTGATACCAAAAATGTCAGGCCTCGTGCTCTACTCAGAGTTAAACCACGCAAAACAATAGCGGAAGCATACAAAAAGTGGCTTAAAATTTTTCGCTTGGCTTGACGGTTTAAAACATATAATTTAAAATATAACCATACTTAAAATATCCCAGTTTACAAACACACAATACAATAGTACAGCGTTTAAACAAATTTAAATACAAATACCAGTACTACAACGGATAACACAATCTCACAAGCACAGGGCATTCCCCGGCTAACGGTACTAGTACATATATGCTATACGCTATCTGGGACACTCTATCCACCTCCTGGGGCACCTCCAGCTGGTTCAAAGCCACGACCAGCAGAGAAACCTGGGAAACCTGAAAACACATACATGCAACAATACACCAGCCCCAGAGGGACATCGGGGTCAAACCCCACCCCAGTACGGAGAGCAATACTAACAGCATAAGGAAAGCAACAGATAAATATGAAAATGATATGCAAGGGATCAATGCTACAACCGAAAGCAGGGAGCCAAAGGATAGCAACAACAGCTCAGCAGCAAGATCTGATCGAAAAGACAATCCGTGGCCACGGGTATACTGAGCACATGGGAGCTACCACTCATCTCCAGTACACCATACCAGATGCTAAACAGATAGCTCCACCTGCTGTTGCCCACTCATGAGATGTGGGAGCTATCCACTCCGCTCATAGCGGCTAACAAACCCAACAGGGAGAAGAGGTACGGGAGTTACCCGCTCGCCTCCGAGGTATACGGGAACTACCCGCTCGTCCTCGAATACAGCATCCTGGTATTCTTCAATAAACAGAACAGGCAAAGCTAGCAAAACAGAGCTCAATAGGATAATGCGTGTATGCAAATGCAACAGCTGATATCATAACAAGGCACAAACGATAACAGCACAGAGCATACAAAACAAAGCACATAATCCATGCTCAATCCTAAGCTGTAAACAAGCTCACATCTGTACCTCAATTCTCTGTGCAACAATTACTACAGCAGATTGCCACAATGATGTCCCGAGCACACAGATCAACCACCCGCTCAATGGTAACACAAAATTCCTCAGGGACCGAAGCACAAAAAACAGCAGCTGGGAGTTACGAACTCCACCAACGCTACCCTACCTCTCTAACTCAACAGAAAGCTCTAAACAAGCTGTGAGACCTGGAATTGTATTAAAATATTAATCGTTGGATTAGTTTTGTGAGGAATTCTGGGTGTTTGGAATTCTTTTTGAAGGTTTCGTTTGCATTTTCGGGTCAGAAATCACATTTAGAGCAATTCTGGAAATTGTAGAATTTTCGAGTTTGAAATCTAAATTTTGATGAGATCTGATTGTTTGTGAGATCTGTTCGGATTTCTTGAGAAATCTGGTCGCACCGTGTAGTTGATAGCGTAAGGTTTAAACGCTGTCATTTCGTGAGATCTGGACGTTGCATACTGTAGATGAGATCTGTGCGCGGCGCGTTTTTATCGTAGACGCTAGTACGTCGTCGTTTAGGAGAGATCTGGTTTTGCTTTAGAGCTAGAATCTGATGTAGAGATCTGCCCACGTGTTTTTGAGTTGAGGGCTAAACGATGTCGTTTAGATAAGTTGCTACGACGCCGTTTTGGTGAATGCTTGAGGGAGAGATCTGTTTTGTGAATTAGCGTTTGAGTGATCAGCTTTCAACGATCAGCTTTTAGCGCTTTATATTTCAGATTTCATCGAGTTGTGCGACGTCGTTTCAGAGTTAGCGCTATTTCTCCAGCTTTTAATGCTTTTGGTTTTCAGCTTTTGCGTGTGGTTTTAGAAATCAGATTTCTCCGTGGTTTTGGAACGCGACGTCTGGTACCAGCTGTTGGTTTTCGTTAGGCATCAGCTGTCGCAAGATTTCACGCTATGTTTGATCAGCTGTTGGGTCGTTCAACTGATGGCAATTTTAGCGACCAGCTGCTGCTTGTGTAAGACACCAGCGTTTGGATTTGAGGACCAACCATAAGCAGCGACCAGCCATTGGTTTGTTTGTGACTGCTGGTTGGGATTTTAGTAGTGCATCGTCTGGTATTGTCGGTGTACTTTTTAACCAGCTTTCACGTGTGTATTTATTGGAAGCTTTGGCCTTCAATTATTGCAACAGATTCCATACTTAGCAAATTTTCTCCCAACTTCGTTCTTCGTTTCTAACCCTCGGGTTACTGTTCTCCGTGAGCTTTTCCGGCAAATTCCCGTCGTTTCCGACCACCGTTTGTCACGTTTGAGGTAGCGTTGGACTCCTCTCGTTGAGCTATTTCATCTCATACCACTTTTGGAGGCTGTGGTTGGCTAGTTGTGGAACGCGAAGTTGCTGGCCGTTTGTACGTTTCGTAGTTCAGGTAGAAATTCGTTCCTTTGCGATGAGATCTTGTTCCTAGCCTTGAATTGAGCTTCCTGATAAGTTGTATTAGGGTGTTAGTTGCTGGTTGAGCGAAGGACTCCCAGCCGTGACTTTCTGTAGTTGGCCGTGAGCTTTTGTTGATGTTTCCCCTGTATCTTGCGTGTGTTCAGCAGGTCAGGATCATATTTCATGGGCCTTGAATTGTGGTAATCGTTGCTCAGAAAGTGAGGTACGGATTTGGAGCTTGTATTACAGCGAGGTTATGGCTTGGATAAATTGTGGTTGCTGGTTTGTGAGATGGCCGTGTATTCTTGTTGTTATGATTGCCGTTGTGCATATGATTTGTGCTTGTTGTTCCAGCATGTTGCATACATGCATGTCATTCTGTTTCAGCTTTTGCAGCCACTGCCTTGTTGTTGTTGTTGTTCTGATTCTTACCAGGATGCGAGGGCGAGCGGTGATTCCGCACTCTCATCTCCCTGCTGGGATTTGTTAGTCCATATGCGCCGAGTGGCTAACTACCACAGTTCATTGGTTGGGAAACGATAAGTTGAGCTATTGATGCATCTGGTATTGGTGGGCGAGTAGGGGTGAGTGGGTAGCGCCCACATGTCCTACACTCACCGTGGCCACATATGATTTATTGCAGATTCCGTTGGGCTGTGCATTGAGTTCTTTGGCTCCCTTATTTGGTTGTAGCCTCCGATTTTTGTTCCTGGTCTCATGCATAGCATCTGCATTTTATTCTTGCTGTTTATTGCTGTTTTATAGTTGCTCTCCGTACTGGGGTTTGACCCCATGTCCCTCTGGGGCTTGGTTGTTTTCCTTGCCTGTTTTGTTGTTCAGGTTATCCAGCTGGTCGTGGAGCTGACCCAGCTAGAGGTGCCCCAGGAGGTGGTTAGAGTATCCCAGTAGCATATAACATATTTATATGTATCAGTATTGTTAGCCACGGGATGCCCTGTGCTTTTGTAGTAATCTGTTATATTCGGTTGTGGTTGTTACCAGGTGTCTGATACATGTTATGCTGTATTGGTTTTTGTGGGCTTGTAGCCTTGGTTTTGTTGTTATTGTTAAACTGGGATTACTTTTAGTATCACACTATTTTAAATTATACTGTTTTAAATCGTCAGGCCAAAAGCAAAAAAAATTTTTTACCCTCTTTTTAGTAGCTTCCGCTTGTGTTTGTGTGTTTTAACTCTGTTGTGAGCACGAGGCCTGAAATTTTTGGTATCAGAGCTTAAGCTGGGATAAGCTCGATTTCTTTGATCACACTTGAGTCTAGGCACAGTGTCGTGTGTTGCATGTGCTTGACCTATGTGATTATGTGTTGATTTTTGTTGTGATTTCTATGCCGTATCTGTTCTCTGTTGCTTATCCTGTTGAGTGTATTCTTAGATGCCGCCTAGACGTCGTGGTAGAGGTAGGGGGCAGTTTGAGGAATCGGCAGGATATAACGAGGATCATCGTAGTGCTCGTAGTCATAGCCATGTTGGGCATGATGAGGAGGAGGAAGTTGGTGACTTGCCTGCTCCTGTGGAGCGGATGGATGTTGTTATAGAGAGGTTTCAGCGGATGAATCCTCCGGTCTTTAATGGTGACGAGTCCAGTGAGGATGCAGAATCGTGGCTCCGAAACATTACTGGTCTTTTTGATCGTCTCCAGTATGACAATGAGCTTCGACTGAGTTTAGTGACCCACTTGCTTAGGAAGGCGGCAGAGCGCTGGTGGCGAGGCGCTTCGAGTACCTTGATGGAGACCGGCGTTGGGATCTCTTGGGGCAGTTTTTGCGAGACCTTCCGACAGGAGTATGATTCTTAGAGGGTTTGAATGAGGAACTGTATCAGATGGTGCTGACAAGCAAACCCAAGACCTATGCTGAAGCAGTTGATAATGCTATTGATATTGAGGAGGGTTTGAGGAATCGTCGTGATCGTAGGCAGCAGGTAGCGTAGGGTGGTCGTCCTGCTGTTCAGGGAGCGCAGTCTTCTCAGTCAGCCCATCATCCCCAGCAGCTGCAGCTGCCGCAGGTGGCACAACAGTCTGGCCAGTGGTTCTCGGGCTGAATTTTGTGGTTTCTGTGGTGTCAAGCATCCATCGACCCAGTGTATCGGTGTTCAGGTCTCTTGCCATATCTGTGGTTAGTTTGGACATTTTGCTAGGGTGTGTCCGTCGGCCGGATCGCAGCAGGCCGCACCCCCATCTCAGGGTCGTGGAGGACCGTCTAGGGGTAGTTCCCCTATGTTTCAGCCGCCCAGGGTTGGTGAGACTCCGTTCAGGCCCTTCAAGCAGCCTGGTCCGTCGTGATTCGGACAGTCGTCTCAGCCGTTTTATTCTGGACCTCAGCATGCTCAGGCCAACGTCATGACTAGGGAGCAGGCCGAGGAGACGCCGAGTCGGGTGATCGCAGGTACTTGTCTTGTTTTCGATTTTCCTACGCGTGTGTTGTTTGACACCGGTGCATCGAATTCTTTTGTTTCTGATTCGTTTGTTGTTGAGCATGGTCCGTGTACCATTCCTTTGCACGATGCTGTTTCTGTTTCTACCCCTGGCGGTGTGAGCCTGTTTTCCCAGGAGGTTTTGTTAGATGGCATGTTGCGATTCGGTGAGAATGTGTTGTTGGCAAATTTGATCCATCTGATGTTGTGGGATTTCGATTGCATTGTTGGGATGGACGTGCTGTCCAACTATAGGGCCTCCGTGGATTGCTTCCGTGGGATTGTTCGTTTTAGGCCTTTGTCTGGCGAGAAGTGGGACTTCTACGGCCAGGATTCTCGATCAAAGATCCCGTTAGTCTCAGGGATGGAGATGTTCAGTCTGTTGTCTTTAGGGAATGCTGGCTTCATGATCTACGCTTTGGATGCGTCTTCTTCTTCTCGGGTGCAGCTTAGCGACGTTCCTGTGGTGCGACATTTTCCTGATGTGTTTCCGAAGGAGATTCCTGATTTTCCTCCGAGGCGGGAGATTGACTTCAACATTGAGCTGGTGCCTGGCACAGCTCCGATTTCTTGTGCCCCATATCGTTTGGCGCCTGCGGAGTTGAGAGAACTCAAGGTGCAGTTGGAAGATTTGCTGGAGAAGGGTTTCATCCGACCTAGTATGTCGCCGTGGGGAGCGCCCATTTTTTTTGTGAAGAAGAAGGATGGCTCAATGCGATGTGCATTGATTTTCTCCAGTTGAATAAAGCGACGATTAAGAACAAGTACCCTTTACCCAGGATCGATGATCTGTTTGATCAGTTGCAAGGTTCTGCAGTGTATTCGAAGATTGACTTGCGTTCCGGGTACCATCAGCTGAGAGTAAGAGATCAAGATGTTGAAAGACTGCTCTTCGTACGAGGTACGGACAATTCGAGTTTCTGGTTATGCCGTTTGGGTTGACCAACGTTCCTGCAGTCTTTATGGATCTGATGAACCGGATCTTCAGAGAGTTCATAGATCAGTTCGTGATGTGTTCATTGACGACATCTTGGTATATTCTAAGACTCCTTTGGAGCATAAGGAGCACCTGAGAATTGTCCTTCAGACGTTGAGAGACCAGCAGCTGTATGCTAAATTTTCCAAGTGCGAGTTTTGGCTGGATCGCGTCGTATTCTTGGGTCATGTTATTTCAGCCGAGGGGATTTCTGTGGATCCCGGTAAGGTTGATGCTGTTCTGAACTAGGAGCGTCCCAGGAATGTGTCAGATATTCGCATCTTGGGTCTGGCTGGCTATTATCGTCGTTTCATTGAAGGATTTTCTAGTATAGCAAAGCCGATGACTCAATTGACACAGAAGGACAAGAGTTTTGTGTGGACTGAGCAATGTGAGAATGCGTTTCAATTGCTCAAGGAGAAACTGACTACCGCACCTGTGTTGGCTCTGCCGTCCGGATCAGGTGGTTTCGTTGTTTGTTCTGACGCTTCGCTCAATGGATTGGGTTGTGTTTTGATGCAGAATGGTTGAGTCATTGCGTATGCCTCGTGGCAATTGAAACCGCATGAGACTCGTTATCCAGTCCATGATTTGGAGCTTGCAGCCGTGGTCTTTGCGTTGAAGATCTGGAATCATTACCTGTATGGCGATAAATTTGTGGTGTACTCGGACCACAAAAGTTTGTAGTATCTGTTTTCGTAGCCCGATTTGAATATGAGACAGCGTCGTTGGATGGAGCTGCTAAAGGACTTTGATTGTGAGATTAAGTATCATCCTGGGAAGTCGAACGTAGTAGCCGATGCTTTGAGCAGGAAGGCTAGTGAGATGCTTGCTTCGTTGTATATCTCTAAGGATCAGGAGCATCTTAATACTACTGGTTGGAGATTTTATTCGGCTGATGATTGCGTTGTGGTTTCTTCTTTTCAAGTGGAGCCACAGATTGTTTCGACTATACGAGCAGCTCAAAGGACTGATCCTTCCATCCACGAGTTGAAGTTAAGGGTCAGGGCTCGAGAACTTGAGGATTATTCTGTTTCTTCTGATGGTTGCTTGAGGTTTCGTGGCAGGCTGGTTGTGCCTAACCTCATTGATTTGAAGGAGGAGATCCTTCGGGAAGTGCAATGCAGCAGACATAGTGTTCATCCTGGTGCACGGAAGATGTACCATAA
This sequence comes from Dorcoceras hygrometricum, assembly GCA_001598015.1. Taxonomy (NCBI): domain Eukaryota; kingdom Viridiplantae; phylum Streptophyta; class Magnoliopsida; order Lamiales; family Gesneriaceae; genus Dorcoceras; species Dorcoceras hygrometricum. Next base: position 88,255 of record KQ997557.1, on the reverse strand, counting down.
TCCGCACTTCTGGTGGGCTGGCCTAAAGAGCGACGTTGCTGGATTCGTTGCTCGATGTTTGAACTGTCAGATGGTAAATGCCGAGAGGATGAGACCTGGTGGTCTGTTGCAGAGTTTGGAAGTGCCCCAATGGAATTGGGAGCACATAGCGATGGATTTCGTGACGCATATGCCTCGTTCCAGCAGAGGATGCGATGCTATTTGGGTGATTATAGACCGACTGTCGAAGTCTGCACATTTTATTTCCTATGGGATGACGTTCTCGTTAAAGAAAATGGCGAAACTGCATGTTGATTTCATGGTTAGACTTCACGGTGTGCCTGTTTCGATCGTCTCAGACCGAGATCCAAGGTTTACTTCCAGGTTTTGGAAGAGTTTGCAAGCAGCTCTAGGTACCAGATTGGCTATGAGTACAACATATCACCCCCACACAGATGGCCAATCTGAGCGAACTATCCAGACATTGGAGGATATGTTATGATCTGTTGTGTTGGATTTCGGAGGTAGCTGGCAAGACGCGTTGTCTTTGGTAGAGTTTTCCTATAATAACAGCTATCAGGTGACGATTGGCATGGCGTCGTTTGAGGCTTTGTACGGCAGGAAGTGCAGATCGCCACTATGTTGGGAAGAAGTGGGGGAGAAGCAGTTATCTGCCCCAGATTTTGTGCAGCAAATGAAGGATCATGTGGATCTAATTCGACAGCGGATGAAAGCTGCCCAGGATCGCCAATCCAGTTATGCGAATAAGAGGCATCGACCTCTAGAGTTTCAGGTTGGTGATCAGGTATTTCTCAAAGTTTCTCCGTTCCGCAGTATCATGCGCTTTGGACACAAGGGAAAGTTAGCCCCTCGTTACGTCGGACCGTATGAGATCGTTGAGAGGATTGGCCTTTTAGCGTATCGGCTGTTGTTGCCTCCGAAATTATCTTCTCTACATGATGTCTTTCATGTTTCCATGTTGAGGAAGTATGAGCCAGATCCGTCTCATGTGCTTAGAACTGACGTGGTAGAGCTAGATCAGACGTTGAGCTACCAGGAATATCCCTTGAAGATCCTTGGCAGAAAAGAGAAACAATTGAGGAATAAGACTATTCCATTGGTGATAGTGCAATGGAGCAAGCATGGCAGGGAAGAAGCTACGTGGGAGCTGGGAGAAAAGATGCAGCGCGAGTGGCCGCATCTGTTTGAGTAGCCGTTGTGCTAGATTCCCAGTAGTTGTAGCTTTGGTTGTAATTCTTTCCTAGTTGTTGTTATTTGCTTGCTCAGTTATCTTGAACTCTTGGCCTTGTGTTAGGCGTTTTTCGGTGTTGTATTTCAGAATTGTTGATTGATTTCGGGGACGAAATCCTTTTTAGTGGGGGAGAAATGTGAGACCTGGAATTGTATTAAAAGATTATTCGTTGGATTAATTTGTTTTTGAGGAATTCTAGGTGTTCGGAATTTTTTTTGAAGGTTTCGTTTGCATTTTCGGGTCAGAAATCACATTTAGAGCAATTCTGGAAATTTTGGAATTTTCGAGTTTGAAATCTGAAATTTTGATGAGATCTGATTGTTTGTGAGATATGTTTGAATTTCTTGAGAAATCTGGTCGCAGCGTGTATGTTGGTCCGAAAATAGGATCAAAAAGATAGCCAGCGCTGATTTGACAATGAGTAAAAATTTTGCGCTGCTATAAGCGAGCTGCAATAGCTCAATGTTCTTGAACATCTAAAGTAGACAAGAGCACCAGAGACAGATCTGGTATGATTTAAAAATCATATGGAAAATACCAGAACTGAATCCTATATTTTAAAACAACTCAAACAGATTTATTTACAACATAAATCTGTTCGAGACTTGGCAAGTGCTTGTGTGCTGCTGTGTATGCGATGCTAAGATGCTAAGTGCTGAACTGTTATGCGTGCGTGCTGAATACTGTAAACGTGTATGCGTGCTAAGTAAATGAATAAAGAACACGATACTCAGTATTTGTTTCTGGAAGTTCGGACCTCAATGTCCTACATCTCCCCTTCTTCCACCTCGGAAGGCTCCACTAGAAGATTTGATCTTACAACTGCGTGTACAGACCCAATCCCACAACCAGCAGCTGTGAGAACTCCTAGACTCCTCAAATGCACAACAGCCGCAACTGTGTGACTGACTACATACACAAGAGTTTTACGTCTTCGTGCTTGGACGGGAACTGATAAACGTTTTGCGATTCATTCACCAATAAACTGTGAATGAATCTCTGTGTGTGAGATTGATACATTTAAGCTCTCAACTCTCTGTTTTTCTCACACACTAGGGAAATGCTCTAACAAGCTAATCTAGATTCAGCAATCAACTCTCGTGAAAGCTCCTCTCTAATGGCGGTCGATTGCTTCGTCTATCTGTTCATTTTTCCCTCTGTTGGTGCACTGTGCAATTGACTAATTCTCTGCGATAGCTTCACAGTGACCAACATCTCGACCTGTTCTTCAATGGCTCTACCTTTGTATATAAAGCCTCTGTAGAAATTAATCCCATTGGACACAACATTCTTCCCGTTCAAATATGTTCTGTAAAGTACCGACAGGGGAACAGTACTTGTGTCCTTTTCTTTTGCAGGCTTCTTGTCGTTTTCGCCATTTGAATTGAGCTCAGCAGTTGACATCCAGCTTTGATAACTCTTCGTAAGTTGTCAATTGCTTCGCTGCTGATTCATTCTTCAACTACTGCGCTTTGCTACTTCTACGATTCTTTGCGCCTGGATGCTTTGTGCTACTGCTGAAGCTTCAAATACTGCGACTGGAATCTTGCGTCTGGATGCTTCAGCTTGCGACTGTATTCATAGCAACAGCTGGTTCATATAAGCTCTCGACTGGATTTCCCAACGACTGGATGCTGCTGTTGCTTGCGTCTGGGTACACAAACACTGCTTCTGGAAATCTTTGCGTTGCGACTGGATCCACTGTAGCTTGCGACTGCTGAAATATCAACGCAAAGTCTTCCTGCTGAATCTTTAGCACAAGAGCAAAACGCTGTCGTATCAACTTATGTAAACGACATCGTTTTGCTATCGCTATCTCCAAATACTATCTGCTGGTGAACAGTAGCTTGCGACTGGATGTACAAGCTACCTGCTGATTCTTGCGACTGCTTTCTCAAACCATCTGCTGAATATGATGACGTCACCGATGACATCATCAACGCTAAACCATCTGCTGATTATCCAGCACGACGTCGCTTCATCTCTTTTGCTTCTCTTCATCTGCTGATTCTATTGGCTGGTTCACTTCGCTCTTTAGCGCTTGCAGCTGGTTGTCATCGTTCCAGCTGGTTCATCACTACGACTATGCTCCAGCTGGTTCAACTTTGGCCTCCGCCTGATTACGAACAGTTGATTCAGCTTTGGACGTCTCCATTGCTAATCCAGCTGCCGATTCCATGAACACCAAACCAACTGCTGATTGTTTATATTGCGAACCATCGGTTGGACAAATATAGCTGCTGCTGATCGTCTTCTTCATTCCTAAAACCTGTACACTTAAGTGGAATTGTTAGAAATACAATAACAGGTTTTGTGTAATTCAAAACTTAATCAGGATCTGTCAAAACAGATCCATCAGTGTAGTTGATAGCGTAAGGTTTAAACGCTGTCGTTTCGTGAGATCTGGACGTTGCTTACTGCAGATGAGATCTGTCCGCGGCGCGTTTTTATCGTAGACGCTAGTACGTCGTCATTTAGGAGAGATCTGGTTTTGCTTTAGCGCTAGAATCTGATGTAGATATCTGCCCGCGTGTTTTTGAGTTGAGGGCTAAATGATGTCGTTTAGATAAGATGCTACGACGCCGTTTTGGTGAATGCTTGAGGTAGAGATCTGTTGTTGGGATCCGGATCACGCCTCCCGTCGAGGCAGTGTAAGAACAGAAAAACAATACCGGGAGGCGATCAATACGATAAAAACAGCATACTATGACATTCATAGGGCGTTTAAGATTGCTACCTTGCTGGCAACTTGTGCCTGGCTCCGACCGGTTTCGTAAAGAAAACGGCACTTCACGGTAGGCGGTGGTAGATATCGTCAATCAGGTCCACGACCGGAGACGGGATTCCTTCGTCAGCCTACACTAGAAGGCCAGACGAGATCTGCACGGACGGATTCTCCTCGTCAAGATTGGCCGGAAACAATTTTCCGGCGAAGAGAGGCGGCGGCGGCGGCTTGTAGAGAGGAGAGGGGCGGCGTGTTTTGTGCTTAGGGTTAGGTTTAATTGTGTAGTGTATTATGAAGTCTAGGTTTAGGTCTAATTAAATAGAATTAAAGATTGACTTGGACCGGCCCAACGGGCCCGGGTCCAACGGATGAACATTCAGTTCATCCCCATCACCGAGACTTCATTATAACTCCGATCGCCGATCAGATCGGACCGATCGACTCAGTTTTCAAAACTGAATGCTATGATATGAAAAACCATTTTTCAGAACCCCAGTGCAAAATGACCGTTTTGCCCCTCAACATCGGCAAATCACGATTTGACCTCTGTTGACTTTTTAGGAAGTCGCACTCCCAAAATCCTCTTCTTATGCTCAACACATTGAGCTGAGTATCCATGCGGGAATCTCGAATCCAGTACTTTTGTGACCCTCAATGGTTCAGGGATACAGCTAGCCGTGGGCCCACAACCATTGTGGCCCCGGAATCACAACTCCGGACTTGCCCAACGAATCATGGTAAGAGCGTCTAGTAACATCACCCCATGATCCCCTAGGTATCACTGATAGTGCCTGCAAGAACCAGTTGGTCGTGGTTAGCGTACGGTACGGTCCTTTCAATCCATATATCCCGATCAGATCAACGACCATTGGTAAATCGAGAGTCGCTATAGATCCGATAGCTATGCATACATCTTGGAGATCGAATAGTGTAACTAGGTAAACACATTTACCTAAAACACTTCTAGTACTCTGGCCAGAGATTTATACACTATTATCCCCTCAGATAGCATAGGATATCCACGCATGTCTGCGAGCGGTGAATCCTCGACAACGATGCATCGACTCCTACATGCATCGGGGTCTCACCCAATCCCGACGCCTTATGACCCCAAGTGAGTCGGCAAACGGGTCAAAGTGAGACGCCTATCATGTAGAGTCTCAATGACGTTTCGAGTCGTGAGGACTAATCAGTACAACCAAGACCTCGGACTTATCCACTCGACAAATGGTAACCACTTGGAAAATCCGAAGGAGGGTAGTTCGATAGATCACCAGGTCACTATCTATCTGCATGCTCAGAACATCACAATGTTCCCTACCAATGAAACATGGTACTTCGCATCGCAGATACTAGTCTCGAACTCAGGCGGCCTTATCCTCATTTTGAC
>KQ997557.1:72628-82715 GCA_001598015.1 Dorcoceras hygrometricum | reverse complement strand
GAGAGGATTGGCCCTTTAGCGTATCGGCTGTTGTTGCCTCCGGAATTATCTTCTCTACATGATGTCTTTCATGTTTTCATGTTGAGGATGTACGAGCCAGATCCGTCTCATGTGCTTAGAACTGACGAGGTAGAGCTAGATCAGACGTTAAGTTATCAGGAATATCCCTTGCAGATCCTTGGCAGAAAAGAGAAACAATTGAGGAATAAGACCATTCCGTTGGTGATGGTGCAATGGAGCAAGCATGGCAGGGAAGAAGCTACGTGGGAGCTGGAAGAAAAGATGCAGCGCGAGTGGCCGCATTGAGTTGAGTAGCCGTTGTGCTAGATTCCCAGTAGTTGTAGCTTTGGTTGTAATTCTTTCCTAGTTGTTGTTATTTGCTTGCTCACTTGAACTCTACTCTTGGCCTTGTGATAGACGAATTTCTGTTTGGACAGCCTGTGGTTGAGTTGTTTTTCAGAATTGTTGTGTGATTTCGGGGACGAAATTACTGTAGATGAGATCTGTGCGCGGCGCGTTTTTATCGTAGATGCTAGTACGTCATCGTTTAGGAGAGATCTGGTTTTGCTTTAGCGCTAGAATCTGATGTAGAGATATGCCCGTGTGTTTTTGAGTTGAGGGCTAAACGATGTCGTTTAGATAAGTTGCTACGACGCCATTTTGGTGAATGCTTGAGGGAGAGATCTGTTTTGTGAATTAGCGTTTGAGTGATCAGCTTTCAGCGATCAGCTTTTAGCGCTTTGTATTTCAGATTTCATCAACCTGTGCGACGTCATTTTAGAGTTAGCGCTATTTCTCCAGCTTTTAACGCTTTTGGTTTTCAGATTTTGCGTGTGGTTTTAGAAATCAGATTTCTCCGTGGTTTTGGAACGCGACGTCTGGTACCAGCTGTTGGTTTTCGTTAGGCATCAGCTGTCGCAAGATTTCGCGCTATGTTTGATCAGCTGTTGGGTCGTTCAGCTGTTGGCAATTTTAGCGACCAGCTGCTGCTTGTGTAAGACACCATCTTTTGGATTTGAGGACCAGCCGTAAGCAGCGACCAGCCGTTGGTTTGTTTGTGACTGCTGGTTGGGATTTTAGTAGTGCATCGTCTGGTTTTGTCGGTGGACTTTTTAACCAGCTTTCACGTGTGTATTTATTGGAAGCTTTGGCCTTCAATTATTGCAACAGATTCCATACTTAGCAAATTTTCTCCCAACTTCGTTCTTCGTTTCTAACCCTCGGGTTACTGTTCTCCGTGAGCTTTTTCGGAGAATTCCCGTCGTTTCCGGCCATCGTTTGTCACGTTTGAGGTAGCGTTGGACTCCTCTCTTTGAGCTCTTTCATCTCATACCACTTTTGGAGGCTGTGGTTGGCTAGTTGTGGAACGCGAAGTTGCTGGCCGTTTGTACGTTTCGTAGTTCAGGTAGAACTTTGTTCCTTTGCGATGAGATCTTGTTCCTAGCCTTGAATTGAGCTTCCTGCTAAGTTGTATTAGGGTGTTAGTTGCTGGTTGAGCGTAGGACTCCCAGCCGTGACTTTTTGTAGTTGGCCGTGAGATTTTGTTGATGTTTCCCCTGTATCTTGCGTGTGTTCAGCAGGTCAGGATAATATTTCACGGGCCTTGAATTGTGGTAGTCGTTTCTCAGAAAGTGAGGTACGGATTTGGAGCTTGTATTACAGCGAGGTTATGGCTTGGATAAATTGTGGTTGCTGGTTTGTGAGATGGCCGTGTATGCTTGTTGTTATGATTGCCGTTGTGCATATGATTTGTGCTTGTTGTTCCAGCATGTTGCATACACGCATGTCATTCTGTTTCAGCTTTTGCAGCCACTGCCTTGTTGTTGTTGTTTTGATTCTTACCAGGATGCGAGGGCGAGCGGTGATTCCGCACTCTCATCTCCCTGCTGGGATTTGTTAGACCCTATGCGCCGAGTGGCTAACTACCACAGTTCATAGGTTGGGCAACGGCAGGTTGAGCTATTGATGCATCTGGTATTGGTGGGCGAGTAGGGGTGAGTGGGTAGCGCCCACATGTCCTACACTCACCGTGGCCACATATGATCTATTGCAGATTCCGTTGAGCTGTGCATTGAGTTCTTTGGCTCCCTTCTTTGGTTGTAGCCTCCGGTTGTTGTTCCTGGTCTCATGCATAGCATCTGCATTTTATTCTTGTTGTTTATTGCTGTTTTATAGTTGCTCTCCGTACTGGGGTTTGACCCCATGTCCCTCTGGGGCTTGGTTGTTTTCCTTGCCTGTTTTGTTGTTCAGGTTATCCAGCTGGTCGTGGAGCTGACCCAGCTAGAGGTGCCCCAGGAGGTGGTTAGAGTATCCCAGTAGCATATAACATATTTATATGTATCAGTATTGTTAGCCACGGGATGCCCTGTGCTTTTGTAGTAGTCTGTTATATTCGGTTGTGGTTGTTACCAGGTGTCTGATACATGTTATGCTGTATTGGTTGTTGTGGGCTTGTAGCCTTGGTTTTGTTGTTATTGTTAAACTGGGATTACTTTTAGTATCACACTTTTTTAAATGATACTATTTTAAACCGTCAGGCCAAAAGCAAAAAAAAAATTTACCCCTTTTTAGTAGCTTCTGCTTGTGTTTGTGTGTTTTAACTCTGTTGTGAGCACGAGGCCTGACACAAGCTTAAAGGTAGGAGCTTTACTTACCCCAAAAAGCTAGGAGCGAAATCCGACGCTTATGCTAACAGACTACACAAGGGATATGTCTTCGCACACCTCACCAGCTTCAAGCAAACGTTCGAAAACAATATCCAAACGAAGCGTCTCAGCAAGAGGAGTCCAACGCTACCACTTTTACTCTCGTCGGAGCTGTCTACCGCTGGTAATCGAAGACGATAAGGTTCGATGAACAGTAGCTAGGGTATCGCGACATGAATTGGCAATCGGGAAATATTCTAAGTATGAAATCTGGATACTCAATTCGAAGACCAAGTCCTCTAATATAAATCAAAGCTGATCACACCTGAAGGAACAGTATCCACCAACACTTAAACTATCGCAACTGATATTCCCGCTTGCAAACAGATCTTGCTACAGATCTCTCTCTAAGCCAGAACAGATCTCTACTAACTCAAACGACGTCGCAGAGAACTACTGTCGCAACTGGACACGTCACCCGCTACTCACTGCTGCACAACTAACCAACATCTGTTCGCAACGCAACAACAGATCTCTCACACATCTAAAGCTAACGCAACTCACAGCTGAGTCTTCTTCGCCAATCCAAAACGCTGTCGTTCCAACTAACCTAAACGACGACGTACTAGCACCCGCTACTCAAAATACGCTAGCACACTCTCTACTGCTCAGCGACAACAGATCTCGTTATTAATATTGAACACAAACTGCTGACGTCACCTCTGCTAAACGCCAACATTCAGCGATTACCCGCGCTAACTACTGAACAGATTTCGCGCCAAACTCAAATTCTCCAGAACTGTTCTAAGGGCTAAACAAAACCCAATAGCTTCTCCAAGCATAACAACTCAAAGCTGATCTCAATAAAATCCGATTAATTAACTCGATTAATCTTATCAGCTTTCGGGTCTCACAAAAACCCTACACACAGAAACACACGCACACCACCATGCACGTGACCCGCCGCCGCTCCTATTCAACGTGCGAACTGCTCCGTCCACCCTGGCTGGAGCCCCGTCGGCTGGACCGCCCCCAGGCAGCCAATCCTAACCTGACCAGCCCTGGTCCTAACCATGGCCGCACGAGAGAGGACGACTCGTGAAAAGGGAGACGCACGACGCTGCCGTAACACGTAGCTTGTGGTGTTTCTCCTCTAGCCGATGGTTCGACCATCAAAACCAAATCTTGGACCACTCCTAGACCACCCTTGGACCCTCACTCGATAGCCTAGAGTTTGGAGGAGGCTAGGTTTGAAATCAATTGTGTTTTGGAAATAATGGGGTGACAAGTTTGTCCCCTAAAGATGTAATTAAGAAAAGAAAATGATTTTGACAGGTTTGCCCCTCCATTGATTAAAAAGCTAATTAAAAAATTCATCTTGGCTTAAGGAATGTCAAATTTTCGAAATCCAAGTCCCCTCAAAATTTAAAACACTTTCAAATCCAATAAAACAGCCCGTATAGACGAAAAACGGGTTCCCCTAAAAAATAATCATAAAAACCCCAATTTTCAGAAATTGTTGCTTAAAAATAATAAATTTATTCTTAAAAATATAAGAACTTAAAAATCTTAAATTATTTTCATCTCGGTCGTCCCTAGTCTCGTGCACGCTTCTGTAACTCAAACAGGCTGAAAAACAAGACATGCATACCATGCAACATAAAATCATAATTAAATCACATAAGATGGCATGTAATCATCTAAAATTTTTTTCCCCTAGTCATGCACTCATTTCTACGTAGTCAGGAATATCTAGGCATTACAAAGGTGATCCTGACGTTAGATGCGATCCAATAAACTTCAAGAAGGCAATTTCTGATATTGATTCTTCACTGTGGCTTGAAGCATGCAGCCTAAGATAGACTCCATGCACGAAAACCAAGTTTGGTCCTTAGTAGATCCTCCTGAAGGAATTGTTCCGATAGGATGTAACTGGATCTACAAAAGGAAACTTGGGCCTGATGGTAAGGTACTGACCTTGAAGACGCGATTAGTAGCAAAAGGTTACACTCAAGGTGTTGACTATAATGAAACCTTTTCACCAGTACTGTGTTCAAGTCCGTAAGAATACTGCTACACATAGCTTCTTGGTATGACTATAAAATATGAAAAACTGATGTGAAGACTCTATTCCTTAATGGAAACATTACGGACGAGATCTATATGAATACCATACTTAAGAGATTCTCTATAGAGGAGCCCAAGAGATGACATCTACCTATATGTCATGGGGTCACTCTATCCAAGTCGATGTCTCCAAATACCGACGAGGAGATAGAGATGATGACATGTGTGCCATATGCATTGGCAGTAGATAGCATAATGTATGGTACGATGATAGGATCAATTAGGATCGAAAATATGCCTAGGAGTTCAGAAGGGGGGGTTGAATGAACTCCTTGGATTTTAATTTTTCGAAACCTCAAACCTTCACTCAACTCAGATCTGAGTTACCAGATCTGAGACTCTCAGTCTTCAGCTGTTCTCTCGGTTAACAATTAATTGTGCGGAAATAAACCGATTGAGCAGTGAATAGTTAAGAGAAATAAATATGATGCAAATAATGTAAAAGTGCAGGGATCAAGAGTTATTTTATGGAAGTTCGGATATCAAAACCTACGTCTCCCCTTCTTCCTTTGCAGGAAGGTTCCACTAGAAGATTTGATGTACACAGCCTCTGAATACACCCGATCACTGAGCCTCGCTCCAAGTGAACTCCTAGTAACTTCTAATACACGCAGATAACTGCTTCAAGAAGCACGTTCGTTACAGCCTCAATCTAAATAATACAATGAACACAATATTTTGAGTACTGTAGATATCTCAAAGATAAATATAGATTGAGAAAAAAGGAATGTTCTTCGAGATTAAATACTGGGACTTAGAATATTTTGAATGCTTGAATAATCCCAGAAAATGAGAGAGCTTGGGAATGTTGAGAGTACGTGAAGTCACCGAGAGCTTCTTCATTTGAAATCTTCAACTATTTATACTCTTCAACCTCAACGGTCAATAAAAGTAGCCAGTAGATACAAACCCCTTTGCATATCTTCATAGTATCTCCATTAATGCTATGCAAAGGTAATCTGCGTTTATCAAGGCTTAATTGACTTATATACCAAAGCGGGTAAAGATCGTATCAATCACTCTGCGTACTTTGCAACTTTACCAAAAATAGCTCTGATCTTGTTTCCTTAATTCAAGTTTTCTAACAGGCTTTTATACAATTAAATCGTGACCATTGATTTCTCTCAAATAATCAATTGATAATATCTTAAGACATCTGAATATCACATCTGTTGAAGCACTGAAGTCTGAAAACTGCTTTCTTTCCCATTTTTAGATTTTCCTTTGTCAATAGCTACAAGATATATCTCTTTACGCATATAACCGTCACATATGAAAATATCCCCCTTTTTGTACTTTACAAAAACAATGCTCTCTGTCAGATCTGAAATCTTTTAATTTTTACGTATATGTCCCCTTTTGTACAATCGTGAATCTGCCAGATCTGAATAGTTGATATCTGAAGAACCGAATACCCAAATCTGATAAATAATAACTTCTGAAATATTCTGAATAAAATATGTTCATATCGTCTGTTCTCATCTGATATGCTTGGATCTGGAATAAATCTTCTGAATAACCGGATCATTACCATATCCTCTGAATCAAATATGATACTATCAAATCTAAAATCTTGTCCTGATAACTGAATCAACCCGAAAAACCCAAATCTGATGTGCTCTGAAACTGAATACTTCGAATCTGGGTTGCTCTTATCTGGTTTGCTCGGTCTGTTCTGAATCCGATTATACTGTTCCCAAAACTCTCGGATCTGAATACTTATCCCGATAACTAACTTCCAGATCTGAAATACTTAACTTCTCTTTCGTGAATACTCAACATCCAGATCTTGTACTTAATTTCAGTTCTTAACCTTGTTTTCGTTATCACCAAAACTTATTAAATTTTATCTCAACATATGATATCTATTAGGCCCGATGACGCATATGCTCCGAGTGTCACTAGCAGATATCAAGACAATCCATGAACATGCTTGGAAATCCGTAAAGAATATTCTTAGGTACTTGATAAGGACCAATAATATGTTCATGGACTATGGGGGTGGAGAATTAAAACTGGAAGGCTACACTTACTCTAGATTCCAAAGTTATGTGGATGACTCGAAGTCAACCTATGGATTTGTATTCATTCTGAATGGAGGTGCTGTCTGTTGGAAGAGTTCCAAGAAGTAAACCTCTACGAATTCAACCACTGAGGCTGAATACATTGTAGCATCTGCTCCTGTTAAGGAGGCCGTTTTGATGATAAATACGCCCAAGAGTTGGGCGTAATTCCTGAGAGTTGGTCTAGTCTCGGTGTATTATGACAACACGGATTTTGTTGCTTAAGCAATGGATCCAAGATCTCATTAGTTATTCAAACATATACTGAGAAAGTTCCATATTATCTAGGTGTGAAGAGGAGACATAATTTTCCAACGAGTTTCCTCTGCACACATCTTTGATCCACTTACAAAGCCTTTGTCAGGACCGTTGTTTGAAAAACATTACAAAGCAATGGAACTACATCAGATTACTAGTTGGTTATAGGGCAAGTGAGATATTGTCAGAGTAGGTGCCTAGCTAGAAAACTATTGGTAATGGGATTTGTAGATTCTATTGTAAAATGATCTTTATTCATTTATATAATTAAATTTACATGGCATTCTTTATCTTTGCTATTATTGCTCAAATTTGTTGGATAAAGACCTTTGAATGTACTATAGTGTATGTTAGATATAATACTGGATTTTATGGCTATCATGAAGCGCATCAATAGTCACTGTACATTCTAAATCAGTTCCTAGTCAAGTGGACGTAAAAAACAAGGATAAGGGTGAGACTAGCATCTGCGATGTGAAGTACCATGCTTCATTGGTAGGGAATGTGGAGATATTCTGAGCATGCATAATGGATAGTGACCCAGTGATCTATCAACTACCCTCGTTTGGACTTTTCAAATGGTTACCATTTGTCGAGTGGATTAAGTACAAGGCCGTGATTGTACATAATTAGTCCTTATTACTTGAAAATCATTGAGAGTCTACTTGATAACACCTCCCGTTGACACATTTACCGACTCCGTGAGGGTCATTAGGTGGCGAGATTTAGTAAGGTCCTGATGCATGTAAGAGTCAATGCTTGTTATCGAGGATTCACCACTCGTCTTGGTGCATGGATGTCCTATGCTATATGAGGATAAAATAGCGTGACAAATCTCTGGCCAAAGTACTATATGTGCTTTAGGTAAATGGGTTTACCTAGTAGCACATGACATGTCAGTATTTGATCTCCAAGATGTATGCATGGCTATCAAATCTATAATGATTCTCGATTTATCAATGATCATTGATGTCAGGATATTTGAGATGAAAGGACCATACTGTATGCTGATCATGACCGACTAGTTCTTGCAGACACAATCAGTGATACCTTGGGGATCATTAGGCAATGTTGTCAAGAGCTTTACCATGGTCCGATGGGTAAGTCCAAATATGTGTTTTCGAAGTCACAAGGAGTTGCGTGCCAATGCTATCTGTATCTATAAACCATTAAGGGTCACACAAGTACTATTTTTCCAATTCCCGTACAGATATGGAACTCAAGCTGTTGAGTATAGTTGGGGAGCATGACTTCAGAAATTGGTTGCGGGAGTATGACTTCCATTTTAGCTAGTAGATTAGAACTGCTAAATTTTGATTCAGTTGTCCGAAAATTTTTTCCGCATCATAAGGTACAGTTTTGGAAACTACGCACATTAGCCTGATCTAATCATCGATCGGGATTATGAAGAAACCGATGAATTCAAAGCTGGTTGGATCGGAATTGGGCTTGCCCTGGGCCCATCAACCTAGTTTTAGACCATGAAGTATCTATAAATAGGAGGCTAGGAAGGGGTTGAAAAGTGCACCAAGTTAAACAACCAAGGCTTGCTTAACTTTTCTCTCCCCCTCTCCTCTCCTCTTGCAGTCGCCTTCTTTGATCCGCCTTCTTTGCCATCACTTGTCACGACGTCACTGCCACCGGTCATTGCCACCGCCTCTGTCACACGTCGTTACGATAAACTCAGCGAGGAGATTTTGTCCTTGAAACTTTGTTTGGTTTTCTAGTGCAGCCCAGCAAAGGAGTTTGGATTCCGATCATGGATTGGATTAGGTGATATTTGCAATTCAACCGTTGAAGGTCCATCTCCCTCTAAGGACTGGTCGGATCCGGGCTCCTAGTCACAAAATGTATCTCCTATAACATCCTGTGTATGTTTAATATTTATTTTATTACATATGAGCATCCCCGACAACCACGGACAGTCTGCGACGGACCAAAATTTGGGGGCAGATCCGGATCCGCCATACGTCAACATGCTGCAAGTTCCAGATTGTGTGTTGGGTATTCCTTCTCATGAGGCTTCAGTTGTCTGGATACATAAGCTATCACCTTCCGGTCTTGCATCAGTACAGCGCCAAAACCCAGCCTAAATGCATCAGTATATAGGACATAGTATCCTTGTCCATGTGGCATGGCTAGAACATGGTCTTCCAGTAATGCTACCTTTCAACCCATTTAATCCATCTTGGCACTCAGGAGTCCACTCGTATCTAGAATTCCTCTTGGTCAACACTGTCATCAGTACTGCCATCCTTGAGAATCCTTTAATGATTTGTCGATAATATCCTGCGAGACCTAAGAAGCTTTGGATCTCAATAATATTATACGGCACAGGCCAGACCCAAACTTCCTCCACCTTCACTGGTCTACTTCAACCCCGCTCTTAGAAATGACATTGTCCAAAAAGGCAAGGAGGTCAATCTTGGTAAATATAGATGCACCCTAAAGTTGGTCAAATAGATCTTCGCTGGGTCCGAACTGCAACGTGCTAAATGCATGTCCGATAGCAAGAACATCGGATAAAAAACCGGAAGCCAAACGTAACGGTCATCATCAACATGTGGCAAAGTCATCGGGAGTTCGGGCACTACCGTGGGGGTCCCAATGGAAAATAGATGTTGCTCATCATCGCGGGCGACGGGGGCTACCCCTCAGCCGTGACGATATAACAAGATGTCCAGCGACCACCTGCCACCACCTATCCAGGCTGTTAGAGTAGATGCCCAACTAGCCAACTTGTGGCGTGTGGGTTTTCATTGACTCTTGTACAAACGATCTTTATATATGATATTCGCATTCTTTTATATGGCATTATTTACTTTCATTATGTGTGTAATGATTTACAATTGTGTTGAGTAAAGACCTAGATTACACTAAAGCGTATGTTAGATGTGATAGTGGGTATGACGGCTAACATGAAACACATCTAATAGTCGCTGTGTATTCTGAACATGTTCCTAGTCGATTGGGCCGTCAAAATGAGGATAAGGC
>KQ997557.1:16515-61692 GCA_001598015.1 Dorcoceras hygrometricum | reverse complement strand
TAGGAGTCGATGCATCGTTGTCGAGGATTCACCGCTCGCAGACATGCGTGGATGTCCTATGCTATCTGAGGGGATAATAGTGTATAAATCTCTGGCCAGAGTACTACAAGTGTTTTAGGTAAATGTGTTTACCTAGTTACACTCGCGATGTCACTGTTTGATCTCCAAGATGTATGCATAGCTATCGGATCTCTAGCGACTCTCGATTTACCAATGGTCGTTGATCTGATCGGGATATATGGATTGAAAGGACCGTACAGTACGCTAACCACGACCGACTGGTTCTTGCAGGCACTATCAGTGATACCTAGGGGATCATGGGGCGATGTTGCTAGACGCTTTACCATGATCCGTTGGGCAGGTCCGGAATTGTGATTCCGGAGCCACAATGGTTGTGGGCCCACGGCTAGCTGTATCCCTGAACCATTGAGGGTCACACAAGTACTGGATTCGAAACTCCCACACGGATACTCAGCTCAATGTGTTGAGCACGGGAAGAGGATCTCGGGAAGTACGACTTCCTAAAAGTCAACAGAGGTCAAACCGGGATTTGACTCTGTTGAGGGGCAAAACGGTCATTTTGCTATTTAGGGTTTGATGATCTGAAAAATTGTTTTTCACATCATAACATTCAGTTTTGGAAACTGAGTCGATCGGTCCGATCTGATCGGCGATCGGAGTTACGATGAAGTCGCAGCGATTTATATCGTCATTTGGACCCGGGCCCGTTGGACCGGCCCAAGTCCAACATTAAGTCTATATATGATTAGACTTAACTAATTGACTTCATTATTATCATTAATGCACAACAAAACCCTAGACTCAAAACCCTAAGCACCGCCGCCCACTTCTCCTCTCCAAGCGCCGCCGCCGCCGCCCGCCGCCGATCGTCGCCGGAAATTTGTTCCGGCCAGTTCGACGTGGAGAATCCGATCGTGCTGATCTCGTCAGGACTTCTAGTGCAGTCTGACGAAGGAGTTCCGAATCTGGTCGTGGACCGGATTGACGTAACTACCGCAATCAACCGAGAAGCGCCGGGTTCTTGAAACACCGGTTGGAGCCAGGCACAAGTGCCAGACAGGTGACTTGCTAAACACCCTATGTATGTTGATACATATGATTGTTTGATTATTCGTATTGATCGCATCCCGGTTATTTTTGTTCTTCCGCTGCCTGCCGGGGTGCGGATCCGGATCCACCCAACACAGGCCACAACAAGTGAGGGGGCGGGAGGTACCCGATGCATCACAGTGCTATCCCTCATGAGCAAGATCATCAACAAAGAATTCCACGAGGAAACAACTCATCATAAATGCATCAGCTTTCGAAGGATATCAAGGGTCAATATGATATATGGATGCATTCTATTCCATGACATGCTCAATTTATGCGCAAGAAACAAAAACAGATCAGATTACAATGCACGTAAACTGCACAGAGCACATACTCATACTCTACAAAAGTTGTAAGTTACCAGTTCGATCCGTACCTCAACTCCTGACCAAAAATACCTCACCAGCTCACGAGAAGAGCAGAACACCAACACGGGATAGCTCACGCACTGAAAGACTCAACTCTGGCTCGCCGTCTTCTTCTTCCCCAGCTCCCATGGAGAAATCTCGATAGAAGCATTCAATCGACCACCAAGCTACAACCTGCTTAACTACAAATAATCAGCTCGGGAAAACTATGACTGAAACAGATCTGGGAGCTCCAAATCAACCCAGCTCGAACCTACACCCCAGATACGATTACAGGTTAAGAACGAGAACTAACACTTACCCGAAGTCACTACCTGAACCAAAGACCAACTCGTCGGAAATCGCTAAAATTCGTACGCTTATACTATCATCCCTCTCACTTTTCCGGCCAACGAACGACTTCAATATAGGTAGGGAAAGAATGGATTTCAAGAGAGGAACCCAAAGATACCACCCATGCTCCAAGCTCAGTCGTCTACCACAGGCTTCGGAGAATATAGGGTTCGATGAATAGTAACGAGGGTTTCACTACAGGGTAACAACTCAGGCTCTCGAGGTGAAGAAATATCTAATTGTCGGGACAAATTACTAAAACTTGGTCAAAGTCTAAGTATATACATAACCTTCGATCCCTTGATATGATCTACAGTAACCACCGACCAGCTCAGGCCTCATAGCTGACACCAGCTTAGGCATGCAGCTCAGCACGCTTACACAATCAGCTTGCTGCACACCAACAGATCACTCTCACTGCTCTGATCACAATCACTGCTCTGTCGTGAGCTCATCAGTTCTCGTGCACTAAAAAGCTCTCGCGCACTTATCAGCTCTTGCATGCGCAGATTGCACACCTTCCAGCATAGAAGAACTAGATCAGCTCACACCTGATCTGACCGTATGAAATAGTTCACATCGTGCACAGCAATAACAGATCGCTTCGACATACTAGATCATGCACTGGTCAGCTCACATATTCCAAACAGTTCTCGCCAAATCTAATAACCACAGGATCTCTCGCACGATCTGATAACCACGCTAACAAACATCTCTTGTCTAAACAGAACGTTACTACCCGCTTAAACCTAAGCTGATTTCACTAAATGGTGCGGCACAACATATGTGATCTGATTACTCAGCTCGCACCAAGTAAATCCCAAGCTGAATCCAGCTTACATTCAAGCTCATATCAGCTTACACTTATACAACACCTCCCAGAGCTGCTCGCTTCTACGTTGTTTTAACCAAAAGAGCTCGCGACGGAAAAACCAGCTCAACACTCAACAAATCAGTTCACTCTGAATTGTTCCACTCATATCAGCTCACGCCTGATCTGATCCGTGGTAAACTCGATTAATACAATTAATTAACCCATACTATTCTCCCATATCTCACATTCTCCCCCACATGAAAAGTATTTCGTCCTCGAAATATAAGTCACAAACTCCAGAAATCAAACTAAACACCAATACTGATCGAAACACCAGCAACAACCACATAAACCAGAACTGAAGAAAACCCAAAAACTAGCACAACACTCAGAAACTATAAAGCTCTCAGAACTGCTACTAACCAAGAGTTCAAGATAACACAGAAGGAAACAACAAGCAAATAGATTACATGGGGTAATAAGATACATAATCAAACAGAAGAGGCCACTCTTGCCACATATTCTCCTCTAATTCCCATGTAGCTTCTTCTATTCCATGCTTGCTCCATTGGACCAGCACTAACAGAATGGTTGTGTTCCTGAGCTGCTTCTCCTTTCTGTCCAAAATCTGCTTGGGATACTCAACATACCTCAAGGTCTGATCCAGCTTACCTCGTCAGCTTGCAGCACATGAGAAGGATACGGCTCATACTTTCTCAACATGGACACATGAAACACGTCATGCATTTAGGACAGCTGGCAACAACAAATGATAAGCTAAAGGACCGATCCACTCAATAACTTCATAAGGTCCGATATAACGAGATACTAGCTTCCCCTTGAGTAAAAACCTTATAACACTTCTTAAAGGAGAAACCTTTAAGAAAACTTGATAAATAAAGCCGTAAGTTTTAAAGGTCCATGTTCTATTCTCATAGCTGTCTTGGCGAACCTGCGTTGCTTTCATCCTCTTGCGATTAGATAGACTTGATCTCTCATTTCCTGAACAAACTCAGAAGAAGATAATTGCCTTTCCCCAACTTCTTCCCAGCAAATCGGCGATCTGCACTTCCTACCATACAACGCCTCAAATGGTTCCATCCCTATAGTCACCTGGTAGCTACTGTTATACGAAAATTACAGCAAAGACAAGGAATCTTGCCAACTTCCACTAAAATCCATCACTTCGGCTCGCAACATATCTTCTAAGGTCTGAATGGTCCTCTTGGATTGGCCATCGGTCTGAAGGTGATACGCTGTACTCATAGCAAATCTAGAACCTAAAGCTTCTTGCAAGATTTTCCAAAATCTGGAAGTAAACCTTGGGTCCCTATCAGAAACTATTGAAATCGTCACACCATGAAACCTTACGAAAAAATTGATGTACAGTCTCGTCATTTTCTTCATAGAACATGTCATATCATAGGAAATGAAGTGGGCTGACTTAGATGGTCGATCTATCAAAACCCAAACTGCATCACATCCTCGGTTGGAACGAGTCAAATGCATCACGAAATACATGGCTATATGCTCCTAATTCCATTGGACAGGTCTCATCCTCTCACCCTTGACCTGCTGGCAATTTAGACATCGAGCCACAAACTCACCGATATCATTCTTCATACCTTCCCACCAATAGTGTGATTTCAAGATGTGGTACATCTTTCTCACACCAGGGTGAACACTATGGCGACTACAGTGAGATTCTCTCAAGATCGTCTCTTTCAAGTCGATTAGTTTAGAAACAATAACCTACTCTGAAACCTCAAACACCCATAAGAAGCAACAGAAAAACCATCCAGCTGACCTGCTTGTGCCTTCAACTTCAACTCGTGAATATAAAGGTCAGTTCTGTGCTGCCCTAATGTCTGACACAATCCGTAGTTCAACCTCATAAGAGGAAACCACGAAATAGTCGCCTGGTTGAAACTGCCAACCAGTTGTTCCCAAATGCTCATGCACTTTCGAGATACTCAGAGATGCAAGCATCGAAACTTGGGCATTTCTAATAAGGGCATCAGCAACAAGATTCACCCTTCCGGATTATATTGTATCTCACAATCAAAGTCCTTGAGTAACTCCATCCATCGGCGGTGTCTCATACTAAAATAAGACTAAGAAAAAAGATACTGAAGGCTCTTGTGATCGGTGTACACCAAAAATTGCTCACCATAAATGTGAGGATTGAGATTCAAATTTAAACTTTTCAGATTTTAGAATTTCGCATTTTTGGTGAAGTCTGATTCCCGGGCGTTTTGAAGAAAAACACTGTCGTTTTGTGAAATCAGACGTAGCGCTAATGCGAGGAATCAGTTGTCGTGCATTTTAGATGTCAACGCGAGTCAACGGTACTGTAGTGCCAACTGATGAATCTGATCAGTTGTTAATGGCACGGGAGTGATGCATCATCGTTTCGCTATTCAGTAGTAGCGCTTGATGAGATATCTGCTGGCAGAAGTTGCGCGGGTGCGAGGATTAACGAGAAAACGACACGTGTTTGGTCAACTTTTTGGTGTTGACGGATGATATTGTAGCGCTATCAGCTATTGCGTTGTGAGGAATTATTCCAGCTGAGTGACCAGCTGTTGGTCTAAGGAACCAGTCACTGATGGTGAAGCGACGTCGTTTTGATAAGTTAAAATTCAGCGTTTTGGGTGCAACGATTTTGATCAGCTGTTGGTAGCAATGGTGACGTGTCCTTTACGACGTCGTTTGAGTTGTTTAGCGCGACCAGCTGCTGGTTGTTTGGAAAGAAATCTGTCATCAGATGTTGTAGCGCTACGGCGTCGTTTTGATTAGTTGATGCGGCGTCGTTTTGATGTTCTTTTGTGAATGCAACGTCTGTTGGTTGCTGCTGATTTTTGTTGAGAGCAACTGCTGGTTTCTGTGTAAGATATCTATTGTTTCGATGTATGCTGATTAATTGAGAACAGCAGCTGTTGGATTTAAGAGATATATAGACAAGTGTTGATCGACACTTAGGATTATTGAGAGCCCGATATTTCTTATCTCCAATTCCAAACCCTCGTTCTAGATACTGTTCACCCGAGCATTTCGTTCTTCAATCTTTGTCGATTTCAGCCTCTGTTTTGGACTATTTAGGTGGCACTAGGTTCCTTGAGAGTTCCTTTTTCGATTGCTACCTTGTTAGAGGTTGTAGAACAAATTGAGGAAAAAGCGCAAAGTTGCTGCTCGTTCGAAGATTCTTGAGAAATCTGGTCCGCTTGTTCATTCGTTGGTTTCGAACTTCTGGGTAAGATTTCTTCTCGGTTTTGAGCTTTGCCCTTGTTGTTAATACCTACCTAGACTTGTAGAACCTGTTTGTGTGCAAAGCCGTGGGTAGATAGATTAGAAGTTCAGAACTGGACTGGAAATTTATTTGAATTATTGCTTTAGCAGATTTCAGCTCATGGAAGTATTCTGCCGTGGTTGAGGAAGCCCGGAGAAAGCTGGTAGCCTAGGCCGTGAGTTTCCGTGCCTTGTGAGAAATCTGTTGAGGTAGAATCAGCCGTTGAAGGTACGAATTGAGCGGATTTAACAGCTTTGAGCATGGACATGGCTATAATTGATGTTATGAAATCTGCTGATTTGATGATATGAAATTACGTGAATCAGTTTTTCAATTGATTGAGTTCTATATTCTGCATTCACATGTTGATATTGTATGCATTGTGAATTGATTATCGATTGGCATATATGCATACATATTGATCCTGACAGATTGATTGATGACCTGATTGAAAGCCACGTTGTGACTGGCCGACTGATGAGTTGTTCCTGAAAAGTCCAACGCTATCATCGGAGTGGTGACTGCCGGATTCGAGTGTCTACCACCGAGCTGTGATGGGCTGACGGGCTCTGAAGATCACGGACCGATGATTTCCCTGGTTGATACATCGTGCGGGTATAGAGGCTGACTGAGATGATTTTCCAGTTGATACACTGGTCTAGCTATCCGATCCTTGATAGCCCTCATACATTTCATAGCATTGATTATAGCATGTTGCATGATTAGCTGTTTTGATAGCTCTTCGTACTGAGGCTTGACCTCGTATTTCTTTTCTTGCTTTTGTGTTGTTTGGGTCTGTGTTACCCATTTGCAGGATCTTCAGGTAACCAAGCTGGACAGAATGGAGGTTCAGCTGGTCGATCCCCGTTCCCTTGAGTCCCAGTCTATTTTATTATGTATTGAACCGGGAGATGCCCCGTGATTCTATGTATTTGGGGATGTATTGTTGATTTGAGATTTGTGTTACCTGTTTGTATGGGTTTGAGTTAACTCATATTTTGAGTATTGATATTTTGAATGATGATTTTGAGCTCAGGCCCTTATTATTTCGAAAAATTTTTAAGCCTGTTTTTACGCTTCCGTGATAATGTGCTTAATTGTGCTCTAATCTTGTGTGATTAGCACGGGGCCTGACATTTTTGGTATCAGAGCTTAAACTGGGATAAGCTCGATTCCTTTGATCACACTCAATTCTAGGAACAGAGTTTTGATTTGATTTTATTGACTCTGTGACTTATGTGATCTTTTATCTGTCTATGTGATGTATCTGCTGTGAGATCTTACCTCTAGATTTGTTTAGATGCCGCCGAGGAGAGGAAGAGGTAGGACGACTAGACGTACTGCGGAGGAGTCTAGAGCAGGTAGTGATGATGATGTTCATCAGGTTGAGAACGTTACTAGATATCTAGACGAGATGGAGTTGGTCCTATCTAGGTTTCAAGCACTGGTGGAGGGGTACTTCTCGTATCCTTCGTGATAGTGGGGCTGATCACCTGGGAGAGTTTCTGTGAGGCGTTCAGACAGGAGTATACCCCGGATTCCTTCTACAACAGCCGGGAGCGGGAGTTTGACAACTTGAAGCAGGGTAAACTGCGAGTGGCTGAGTATGCCCGACAGTTTTCTGCATTTTTGGTTTATGTGCCACACGTTGCCAACCAGGAGAGAACGAAGAGGAACAAATTTCTGAAGGGCTTGAGGCCTGATCTGTACCGGATAATTTTGTCTGGTTCATCTGCGACCTATATCGAGGCAGTGAACAGGGCAGTGGATATTGAGGAGAGTTTGTTGGAGGTTGAGGCTCCGATTCAGCTGACTACTGGACGCACCTATCAGCCTGTGCAGGATGCGTCGCAATCTTTTTATTCTCCTCAGGGGTTGCAGCAGCAGACGAATCGCCAGAAGTTTCGACCTCGAGGGAAACAGTTCAAGAAGAAGTCAAATTCGAGTTCCTCTGGTTCGACGAGTTCTGGTTCTGGCAGTGGTTCAGGCAGCATGTTTTGTGGACAGTGTGGGGGAAGACATCCGACTTCGCAGTGTCGTGGAGTTCAGGGGTTTGCCATAACTGTGGACAGTCGGGACATTTTCAGAGAGTATGACCTTTTTTGAGGGGTCAGTCTTTAGTTCCTTCGCATCAGGGATCAGCTGGTGGTTCTTCTCAGAGACCACAGTTTCCTGCCCCTACCCAGCGATCTAGATTCCAACCCCGTGAGCCTTCTAGGTTTGGAGCACCTTCGAGACCTCAGTCCCAGATTCCACAGCAGGCTCAGGCGAACGCTTTGACGAGAGAGCAGGATGAGGAGGCGCCTGGTATGATGATCGCAGGTACATGCTTTATCTTTGATTTTCCTACGAGAATTTTATTTGACACTGGAGCATCAAACTCTTTTACTGAGATGTTTGTTTGTGAGTATGGGTTGAGTTCTTCCCCATTGTGTGATGTTGTTTCTGTGTCTACCACTACTGGTGTGAATCTGTGGTCCCGTGAGGTGGCGTTGGATTGTGTGCTTCGATTTGATGAGCATGTTTTGGTGTCCAATTTGATTGTTTTGTGAATCAGAGATTTTGATTGCATCTTGGGAATGGACGTATTATCTAGATATAAGGCTACTGTTGACTGTTTTCAAGGTGTGGTGAGATTCCGCCCTGATTCGGGTGAGAAGTGGGAGTTCTACGATGCTGATTCACGCTCGAAGATTCCACTAGTGTCCGCCATGGAGATGTTTAGTCTGCTATCGCTGGATAATGCGGGATTCATGATTTATGCGCTTGATGTTTCCCAAGAGCCACGATTGGAGTTGAGTGACATTCCGATCATCCGAGAGTTTCCCAACGTGTTTCCAGATGAGATTCCTGGATTTCCTCCGAGACGTGAGATCGACTTCAGTATCGAATTGGTGCCCGGTACCGCCCCGATTTCTAGAGCTCCTTATCGGTTGGCGCCAACAGAGTTGAAAGAGCTGAAGGATCAGTTGAGAGATCTCTTGGAGAAGGGCTTCATCAGACCGAGTATGTCACCTTGGGGAGCTCCGATTCTTTTTGTGAAGAAGAAGGATGGGTCTATGAGGATGTGCGTGGATTTCCGACAGTTGAATAAGGCGACGGTGAAGAACAAGTATCCTTTGCCGAGGATTGATTACTTGTTCGATCAGTTGCAAGGATCGGTCGTATACTCGAAGATTGATTTGCGCTCTGGTTATCACCAGTTGCGGATTAGAGACGCTGACGTGGCGAAGACAGCTTTACGGACTCGATATGGGCATTATGAGTTTCTTGTCATGCCGTTTGGGTTGACGAATGCCCCAGCTGTTTTCATGGATTTGATGAATCACGTCTTCAGCGAGTACAACGATCGGTTCGTGATTGTCTTCATAGAAGATATCTTAGTGTATTCGAGGAGCTTGAGAGAGCATAAGGAGCATCTGAGATTGCTGTTGCAGAGATTGAGAGACTCGCAATTGTACGCCAAATTCAGCAAGTGCGAATTTTGGCTTGATCGAATTGTCTTTTTGGGTCATGTGATTTCAGCGCAAGGGATTTCAGTGGATCCGAGTAAGGTCAAAGCAGTTCTTAACTGGGAGAGACCTTGGAATGTTTCCGAGATCCACAGCTTCTTGGGATTGGCTGGCTATTACAGGCGTTTTATCGAGAAGTTCTCTTCGATAGCCAGGCCTCTGACTCAGTTAACTCAGAAGGATCTAAAGTTCGTTTGGACTGATGAGTGCGAGTATATTTTTCAGACGTTGAAGGAGAAGTTGACTACTGCTCCTGTTTTGGCTCTACCGTCTGGATCCGGAGGATTTGTTGTGTGCTCTGATGCTTCTCTCAATGGTTTAGGATGTGTTCTGATGCAGAACGGGTACGTGATTACTTATGCGTCTCGACAGTTGAAGCCTCACGAGACGAGGTACCCTGTTCATGATTTGGAGTTTGCTGCGATAGTGTTTGCCTTGAAGATTTGGCGACATTATCTGTATGGTGAAGAATTTGTGGTGTACACCGACCACAAGAGCCTGAATAATTCTTCACGCAGTCTGATCTAAATATGAGGCAAGGACGATGGATGGAATTGCTCAAGGACTTTAACTGTGAGATTCAGTATCAGCCTGGACGGATGAACTCAGTAGCAGATGCTTTGAGTAGGAAGACCCAGCCTGCGATGCTTTCGTTTTTGAGTATCTTTAAAGTCTATGAGCAGTTGAGTACTTCTGGTTGGCGATTCCAGCCGGGTTATCAGTACTTTATGGTTTCTTCGATCCAAGTAGAACCGCACATTGTGAGTGACATCAGGGAGGCGCAAAGGACTGATCATTATGTTCATGAGTTGAAGATTAAAGCCCGAAGTGGTCAGTCTGAGGATTTCTCTGTTACTTCTGATGGATGTCTGAGATTTCGAGGAAGATTAGTGGTTCCGAACTTGATCGATTTGAAAGGGACCCTTTTGAACGAAGCACATTGTAGTCGGTATAGTGTGCATCCGGGCGGGAGAAAGATGTACCATGTCTTGAAGTCTCACTACTGGTAGGCAGGCATGAAGAGCGACATCTCTGGTTTTGTTGCTAGATGTTTGAATTGCCAGTAGGTCAAGGCTGAGAGGATGAGACCTGGTGGATTACTGCAGAGTTTAGAGGTGCCCCAATGGAATTGGGAGCACATCGCCATGGATTTTGTGACTCATCTACCTCGGTCGAGTAGGGGATGCAATGCGATTTGGGTGGTGATTGATAGACTTTCGAAGTCAGCCCATTTTATTCCCTATGATGTGAGGTATTCGATGAAGAAAATGGCGAAGCTGTACATCGACCATGTGGTTAGATTGCATGGAGTTCCTGTTTCGATAGTGTCTGACAGAGATCCAAGATTCACTTCTCGTTTTTGTAGGTGGCCTGGGTGAGTCCGAGCATCCGTTTTGATCTATCCCGATAGATCTATATTCCAAGAATATAGGATGCTTCGCTCATGTCCTTCATCGAAAATATACTAGACAACCAGACTTTAGTTGACTATCGACCATGTGGTTAGATTGCATGGAGTTCCTGTTTCGATAGTGTCTGACAGAGATCCAAGATTCACTTCTCGTTTTTGTAGGTGGCCTGGGTGAGTCCGAGCATCCGTTTTGATCTATCCCGATAGATCTATATTCCAAGAATATAGGATGCTTCGCTCATGTCCTTCATCGAAAATATACTAGACAACCAGACTTTAGTTGACTGCAGCATTCCTACATCATTCCCAATGAGTAGAATGTCATCAACATAAAGTACAAGGAATGTCACAGTGCTTGTAACTACCTTCTTATACACACATGGCTCCTCGGGATTCTTGATGAAACCAAATTCCTTAATTGTTTCATCGAATCTCAGGTTCCAACTCCTCGATGCTTGTTTGAGATCGTAGATCGATCTCTGAAGCTTGCATACCTTATGCTCGCTTCCAACAGATGTGAAACCCTCAGGCTGCGTCATATAGATCTCTTCCTTAATGTTTCCATTAAGGAACGCAGTTTTCACATCCATTTGCCATATCTCATAGTCGTACAATGCGGCTATGGCTAACAAGATTCTAATTGACTTGAACATTACGACTGGCGAGAAGGTTTCATCATAGTCAACACCTTGCCTTTGAGTGTAACCTTTCGCGACCAGTCGTGCCTTGTAGGTCATTACCTTACCATCAGGCCCAAGTTTCCTCTTGTATACCCATTGACACCCAATAGGAACAATTCCTTCGGGAGGATTAACAAGAGTCCAAACTTGGTTAGCATGCATTGAGTCAAACTCAGACTGCTACCAGGTGACTATTGGGATGGCTCCATTTGAAGCGTTGTATGGGCGCAAGTGCAGATCTCTGATTTTTTGGGAAGAAGTTGGTGAGAAACAGCTTTCTACCCCTGAGTTTGTGCAGCATATGAAAGACCAGATTGATTTGATTCGAAGTAGAATGAAGGCTGCACAAGATAGATTTACCAGCTATGCTAACCTAAGACGTCGACCGTTAGAGTTTGAGGTTAGTGAACGAGTATTTCTTAAAGTTTCTCCTTTCAAGAGCGTTATGCGGTTCAGATTTAAAGGCAAATTAGCTCGTAGATTCGTTTGTCCCTTTGAAATTGTTGAGCGGATTGGACAATTGGCTTATCAATTGAGGCTTCCTGATGAGTTAGCAGCGATACATGACGTTTTTCATGTGTCAATGTTGAGAAAATATGAGCCAGATCCTTCCCATGTGTTGAGAACCGACGAAGTTGAGCTGGACTCTGCCTTGAGCTATGTAGAATATCCAGTGCATATTTTGGATCGGAAGGAGAAGCAGCTGAGAAACAAGATAATTCCATTGGTGATGGTCCAGTGGAGTAAGTATAGTCGAGAATAAGCTACCTGGGAGGTTGAGGAGAAGATGAGACAAGATTGGCCTCATCTGTTTGAGCACTGATAGTGTAAATTCCAGGTAATTTCTAAGCTTTGATTCGAGCTTGTTGAGATATTGTGTTGATTTGAATGCTTAGATTATTTTTTTTCCCTGATTTTGCCTTTGATTTCGAGGACGAAATCTCTTAAGGTGGGGAGAATGTGAGGATTGAGAAATTCGAATTTAAACTTTTAAGATTTTAGAATTTCGAATTTTTAGTGAAGTCTGATTCCCGGGCGTTTTGAAGAAAAACGCTATCGTTTTGTGAAATCAGACGTAGAGCTAATGCGAGGAATCAGTTGTCGCGCATTTCAGATGTCAACGCGAGTCAACAGTACTGTAGCGCCAGCTGATGAATTTGATCAGTTGTTAATGGCTCGGGAGTGATGTGTCGTCGTTTCGCTATTCAGTAGTAGCGCTTGATGAGATATCTGCTTGCAGCAGTTGCGCGGGTGTGAGGATTAACGAGAAAACGACACGTGTTGGTCAACGTTTTGGTGTTGACGGCTGATATTGTAACGCTATCAGCTGTTGCGTTGTGAGGAATTATTCCAGCTGAGTGACCAGCTGTTGGTCCAAGGAACCAGTCGCTGATGGTGAAGCGACGTCGTTTTGATAAGTTAAAATTCAGCGTTTTGGGTGCAACGCTTTTGATCAGCTGTTGGTAGCAATGGTGACGTGTCCTTTACGATGTCGTTTGAGTTGTTTAGCGCGACCAGCTGCTGGTTGTTTGGAAAGAAATCTGTCGTCAGATGTTGTAGCGCTATGACGTCGTTTTGATTAGTTGATGCGGCGTCGTTTTGATGTTCTTTTGCGAATGCAACGTCTGTTGGTTGCTGCTGATTTTTGTTGAGAGCAACTGCTGGTT
The DNA here is from genome assembly GCA_001598015.1 of Dorcoceras hygrometricum. Lineage (NCBI taxonomy): Eukaryota > Viridiplantae > Streptophyta > Magnoliopsida > Lamiales > Gesneriaceae > Dorcoceras > Dorcoceras hygrometricum. The sequence goes on along the minus strand of KQ997557.1, from coordinate 48,505 downwards.
TCTGTGTAAGATATCTACTGTTTCGATGTATGTTGATTAATTGAGAACAGAAGCTGTTGGATTTAAGAGATATATAGACAAGTGTTGATCGACACTTAGGATTATTGAGAGCCCGATATTTCTTATCTCCAATTCCAAACCCTCGTTCTAGCTACTGTTCACCTGAGCATTTCGTTCTTCGATCTTCGTCGATTTCAACCTCTGTTTTGGACGATTTAGGTGGCGCTAGGTTCCTTGAGAGTTCCTTTTTCGATTCCTACCTTGTTAGAGGCTGTAGAACCAATTGAGGAAGAAGCGTAGAGTTGCTGTTCGTTCAAAGATTCTTGAGAAATCTGGTCCAGTTGTTCATTCGTTGGTTTCGAACTTCTGGGTAAGAGTTCTTCTCGGTTTTGAGCTTTGCCCTTGTTGTTAATACCTTCGTAGACTTGTAGAACCTGTTTGTGTTCATAGCCGTGGGTAGATGATTATAAGTTCAGAACTGGACTGGAAATTTATTTGAATTATGCGATGCTTTAGCAGATTTCAGCCCCTGGAAGTATTCTGCCGTGGTTGAGGAATCCCGGAGAAAGCTGGTAGCCTAGGCCGTGAGTTTCAGTGCCTTGTGAGAAATCTGTTTAGGTAGAATCAGCCGTTGAAGGTACGAATTGAGCGGATTTAACAGCTTTGAGCGTGGACATGCCTGTAATTGATGTTATGAAATCTGCTGATTTGATGATATGAAATTACGTGAATCAGTTGTTGAATTGATTGAGTTCTATATTCTGCATTCACGTGTTGATATTGTATGCATTGTGAATTGATTATTGGTAGCCTAGGCCGTGAGTTTCAGTGCCTTGTGAGAAATCTGTTTAGGTAGAATCAGCCGTTGAAGGTACGAATTGAGCGGATTTAACAGCTTTGAGCGTGGACATGCCTGTAATTGATGTTATGAAATCTGCTGATTTGATGATATGAAATTACGTGAATCAGTTGTTGAATTGATTGAGTTCTATATTCTGCATTCACGTGTTGATATTGTATGCATTGTGAATTGATTATCGATTGGCATACATGCATACATATTGAGCCTGACAGATTGATTGATGACCTGATTGAAAGCCACGTTGTGACTGGTTGACTGATGAGTTGTGCCTGAAAAGTCAAACGCTATCATCGGAGTGGTGACTGCCGGATTCGAGCATCTACCACCGAGCTTTGATGGGCTGACGGGCTCTGAAGATCACGGACCGATGATTTCCCCGGTTGATACACCGTGCGGGTACAGAGGATGACTGAGATGATTTGCCAGTTGATACACTGGTCTAGCTATCCGATCCTTGATAGCCCTCATGCATTTCATAGCATTGATTATAGCATTTTGCATGATTAGCTGTTTTGATAGCTCTTTTGTGAGACCTGAAATTAAGATTAATTTGTTGGAATTAATCGGTTTTTAGAGATTTCTGGTGGTTCAGATTTCTGTTTGGATGTTTTGTTTTCATTTTCGGGTTAGATTTCACACTTAGAGCAATTCTGGAAATTTTGGAATTTTTCGAGTTTGAATCTGTTGGTAGATTTGATGACGTCATGTTTTCAGTTGCGCTACGCAATTGCTGACGTAAGCTTTGCTGTTGAAGTTTTGGTTGAGTTAGCAATCAGATGTGATGACATAAGGTTATCTGTTAGCGATTGTGTTATTTTGGATGTTGGCAGCAAGTTCCTGTAGCGTGAAGGAAACGGTACCGTTTTGGTGAATGCTTGCGGGAGTGATCTGTTGCCAGCGATCGATGTTTTAGCGTTAGCGTGCTGTCTTCAGATTTGTTGACGTGTGTGAAGTTGCATCGTTTTATTTTATGGAAACGCTGTCGTTTGGATAAGTTGGTGCGACGTCGTATTTGGTCTAGCGCTAGGGAGAGGTCTGCTCGCGTAAGGAGAGATCTGTTGTGAGTAGCGCGAGTTCTGGGAACAGACGTCAACATTGGTCAACTCTCCTGTAGCGATCGCTGTTGTGTGCGTAACGTGTTTCCAGCGTTTAGCGGTAGCGACCAGATTTGATGACGTGTCCTGAGCGACGCCGTTTTGTTAGCGCATGCGTTATCTTGTAGAGGGATCTGTTTTTGTCGGTGCATGATTTCAACCAGATTTCAGCAGTCACGAGATTTATTTAAGGAAGACTTGGTCTTCGATTTTAAGCACCAGATCCCATACTTAGCGAAATATTATCTTGGTTGTCGACCTCTGTTCTTCGAACCCTAGTACTGTTCATCGTGAGCTTTTCCGGTGAATTCCCGTCGTTTCCGACTGTTGTTTGGTACGTGCGAGGTAGCGTTGGACTCCTCTCAAGAAGCTCTTCCTTTCTATACCATTCTTGGAGGCTGTTGTTGGCTAGAGCAAGATCACAAAGTTGCCATCTTCGGCCGTGTGTTGCGTCGTTGAGGTAGAACTTTGAGTTGTTGTTGAGATCTTAGTATTAGCTTTTGTTTAAGCTTCCTGTTAGTGGTATTGTTGGATTTGATCGCTGGTGGAGTGAATGAATCCCATCCGTGAGTTTCTATAGTTGGCCGTGACCTTTTGTGTTGAGCCTGAGATCTGTTGTGTGTATTTAGCAGGTTGCAATCCAGACCTCTCGGGCCTGTTTTGTGGTAATTGTTGCACAGAAGTACAAGGTACGGATCTTGAGCTTGTAATTCAGCGTGGAACCTGGCTTGGATAAATTGCGAGATGGCTGTGTTTGGATTGCTGGGTGATGTTGTTGCTCTGTGTGAGAGCTGTGTATGCTTACCATGTGTAATTGTTGTGTTACATATGGTTATATGTCTGTTGTTCCAGCATGTTGCATACACGCATTTCATTCAGCTATTGCAGCCTTTGTTCGTTGTTGTTTCTCTGTTTTCTTACCAGGATGCGAGGGCGAGCGGTGATTCCGCAGTCTCATTTCCCCTATGCGCCGAGTGTTTAGCTACCACAGTTCATAGGTTGGGTTGTTGATGCATCTGGTAAGGGTGGGCGAGTAGGGGTGAGTGGTCAGCACCCACATGTCCTACACTCACCGTGGCCACATATTCTGTTGCAGATTCCGTTGAGCTGTTGTCTCCTTCCTCATGCATAGAATCTGCATTTTATTCTTCCTGTTTACTGCTGTTTTATAGTTGCTCTCCGTACTGGGGTTTGACCCCATGTCCCTCTGGGGCTTGGTTGTTTTCCTTGTTGTGTTGTTTTCAGGAAACCCAGGTTTTACAACTGGTCGTGGTTTTAACCCAGCTGGTGGCGCCCCAGAAGGTGGTTAGAGTATCCCAGTGGCGTATAGCATATTTATATGTATCAGTATTCTTAGCCATGGGGATGCCCCGTGCTTCGTTGTTGTATCCAATGGATGGAGTCTGATACTTGTTTTCATATGCTATATTGATTGTGTTGTTTAGTGGTTTTATAAACTGGGATCTATTTTAAGTATTGCATTATTTTAAATTATATTGCTTTAACTCGTCAGGCCAAAAGCGAAAATTTTACCCACTTTTTAGTAGAGCATGTGTTTGTATGTTTTATCTCTGATTAGAGCACGAGGCCTGACATTTTTGGTATCAGAGCTTAAGCTGGGATAAGCTCGATTTCTTTGATCACACTTGAGTCTAGGCACAATGTTGTGTGTTTCATGTGCTTGACTATGTGACTACGTGCTGCATATTTCTGTGTTATGTGCTATCTATGCTGTATCTTTCTGTTTTTCTTGATCCTGTTGAGTGTTTTCGTAGATGTCGCCTAGACGTCGTGGTAGAGGTAGGGGCAGTTTGAGGAATCGGTAGGACAGAATGAGGATCGGCGTAGCGCTCCTAGCCGTTCTCATAGTAGGCATGAGGAGGAGGAGGAAGTTGGTGACTTGCCTCCCCCGGTGGAGCGGATGGATGTTGTTGTAGTACGGTTTCAGCAGATGAATCCTCCAGTCTTTACTGGTGATGAGTCCAGTGAGGATGCGGACTCGTGGCTCCGGAATATCATCAGTCTTTTCGATCGGGTGCATTATGATGATGATCTTCGGCTGAGTTTAGCGACCCTCTTGCTTAGGAAGGCTACAGAGCGCTGGTGGCGAGGCGCTTCGAGTACCTTGTAAGAGACCGGTGTTGGGATCTCTTGGGACAGTTTTTGCGAGACCTTCCGGCAGGAGTATGTACCCGAGTCTTATGTGAACGCCCGGGAGCGGGAATTCGACCATTTGGAGCAGGGTTCCATGACTGTTCGGGAGTATGCTAGGAAGTTTTCTTCTCTGTTGGCGTACGTTCTCCATGTTTCTGGCCGGGAGAGGGCCAAGCGGACTAGATTTCTTGAGGGATTGAATGAAGAGTTTTATCAGATGGTGTTGACCAGCAAACCCAAGAGCTATGCTGAAGCAGTTGACACTGCTATTGATATCGAGGAGGGTTTGTAGAGTCGTCGTGCTCGCAGGCAGCAGGCGGCGCAGGTTAGTCATCCTGCTATTCAGGGAGCGCAGTCTTCACATTCCTCCCAGTCAGCCCATCAGCCCCAGCAGCAGCAGGTGGCTCAGCAATCTGGCCGTCAGAGGTTTCGACCCCGCGGTCAGCAGTTCAAGAAGAAGTCGGGTTCTGGCTCTTCTGGTTCGGGCAGCTCGAGTAGCAGTGGTTATTGGGCTGAGTTTTGTGGTTTTTGCGATGGAAAGCATCCGTCTACGCAGTGCGTTGGTGTGCAGGGTTCCTGCAACCTTTGTGGTCAGTACGGGCATTTTGCTAAAGTGTGTCCGTCAGCTGGATCACAGCAGACCGCGGCCCAGCCTCAGGGTCAAGGAGGTCAGTCTAGGGGTCGTTCCCCTCAATTTCCGCAGCCCCGATTAGGTGAGACGCAGTTTAGGCCGTTTCAGCAGCCTGGTCCGTCGTGGTTCGGACAGTCGTCTCAGCCTTTCTTCTCTGGACCCCAGCATGCTCAGGTTAACGCCATCACTAGGGAGCAGGCCGAGGAGACACCGAATCAGGTGATCACAGGTACTTGCCTTGTTTTTTATTTTCCTGCGTGTGTGTTGTTTGACACCGGTGCATCGCATTCGTTTATTTCTGATTCGTTTGTTGTTGAGCATGGTCTGTGTACCATTTCTTTGCGCGATGCTGTTTCTGTTTCTACCCCTGGTGGTGTGAGCCTGTTCTCCCAGGAGGTTTTGTTGGATGCCATGTTGCGGTTCGGTGAGCATGTGTTGGTGGCAAGTTTGATCCGATTGATGCTTTGGGATTTCGATTGCATAGTTGGAATGGATGTGCTGTCCAACTATAGGGCCTCCGTGGACTGCTTCCATGGGATTGTGCGCTTTAGGCCTTTGTCTAGGGAGAAGTGGGACTTCTACGGCCAGGATTCTAGATCAAAGATTCCCTTAGTCTCAGTGATGGAGATGTTTAGCTTGTTGTCCTTAGGGAATGTTGGCTTTATGATCTACACTTTGGATGCGTCTTATTCTTCCCGCGTTCAGCTCAGTGACGTTCCCGTGGTGCGACATTTCTCGGATGTGTTTCCGGAGGAGATTCCTGGTTTTCCTCCGAGGCGGGAGATTGACTTCAGCATAGAGCTGGTGCCTGGCACAGCTCCGATTTTGCGTGCTCCTTATCGTCTGGCGCCTGCGGAGTTGAGAGAACTCAAGGTGCAGTTAGATGATTTGCTGGAGAAAGGTTTTATCCGACCTAGTATGTCGCCATGGGGAGCGCCCATCTTGTTTGTGAAGAAGAAGGATGGCTCAATGCGGATGTGCATTGATTTCCGCCAGTTGAACAAAGCCACTGTGAAGAACAAGTACCCGTTACCGAGAATCCATAATCTGTTTGATCAGTTGCAAGGTTCTGCGGTGTATTCAAATATTGATCTTCGTTCAGGGTACCATTAGCTGAGAGTGAGAGAACAAGATGTCGCGAAGACTGCTTTTCGTACGAGGTACGTGCATTATGAGTTTTTGGTTATGCCATTTGGATTGACTAATGACCCTGCAGTCTTTATGGATTTGATGAACCGAGTTTTCCATGAGTTTATCGATCAGTTTGTGATCGTGTTCATCGACGAACCATTGAGGGTCACACAAGTACTGGTTTCTCAATTCTCGTACGGAAATGAAGCTCAATTTTTTGAGTATTGTAGGAGGAAGGACGGAAGTGTGACTTCCTAAAATTATACTAAGGTGGAAATGTGATTTCCTTAAATTGGCTTGGACTAGTATGACTATCCTTAAAGCTGATAGGGGCCTAATTGATATTTTGGATTAGGTGGTCTGAAAAATTGTTTTTACATCATAATGTTCAGTTTTGTAAACTGTGTAGATCGGTTCAATTTGATCGTCGATAGGGATTATGATGAAGCCACAACGATGGACTTGAAACCTATGTTCACTGGGCCTGCGCCCGACCCAAGCCCACTAACCTGGTTCAAGCCCATGGACAATCTATAAATAGGGGTCCTGGGATATTCATTTTACTCACACCAAAAAGCTGTATTCACAACTGATATTCTGGGTTGAGAATTCCCTTCTCCCTTCTAGTTATATTTTCCTCCTCCTCCTTTCCTTTTGACGTCGTCGCCTGCCGCCGCTGTCGGAAGTTATTCCGATCATCTCAGCGATGATATTCCGTTCGTGAAACTTTCGTTGGTTTTCTAGTGATAACCAACGAAGGAATTGAGATTCCGATCGTGGACCAGATTAGGAGGTCGTAGCTGTTCAATCGTTGAAGTGCCAATTCCCTAGTGGAACTGGTCGGAGCCAGGCGCCTAAACGCCAGCAAGGTAATCTTCTAAACATCCTATGTTTCAGATTATTTCTTAGGTGTATTGACCGTTCCCCACCCCCGCCCCATCCCAGCCCCACGTTTCGGCGGGTGTTGTGTGTCTGTCGCGCACGCCCCGCGAGCACTTCCCGGTGGGCGTTGTGCCCGCTGGCCGGTACCCATGCGCGCACGTCGCGCACGGGGTGCACGCACGTCCCGCACGCGTGTGCGTGCACCCTCCGCCCATCCTGCGAGCGCTAGCCGCGCATCAGGCAGTCCCCCTTGCGTGCACGTCACGCACAAGGACGCGCACGGCGTGCACCACGCATGCGGGCGACTGGGGCACCGCCCGTGCGGCAGTGCCGAGGCAGAGATGCGGTGATGGAATTTGAATCCTATGGTTTTTCTGGGCCTGTCCCGAGCGGCCCGACGGGTTTTTGGGCGCATACTTGCTATCGGGCTTTTTGGTTGGACCAAAATTAATTTTTGTAAATTTTGAAATATTGGACCTAAAATTGTTTTAAGCCCAAAATTATTTGATGCAATTAAAATAACAAAATATGATTTTATTTATAAATGTGATTTTATATTTAAAATATGATTTTGTTGGATAAAAATCAAATTTGATTTGATGATTTTATTTATGTCAATTAATTGGATTAATTGAATAGATAATGTTTGGGATGATCGAGAGTCATGCCCAATGTGTTAGATGTATTCTAGGTTTTACATTTCTTGGTTTTAATATTGTTTAATCATATCAAAGTGGGCCTGGTTTATGGCCCGTTCCCACCCCTTTAAAATGTATCCCTATTTGTCATGGATATTTAAATATAAATATTAAACTTAGTGGGAGGATAATTTTGAAGATGGTGGAGATGATGATCAAAGATATTGAAGACCGAAGACATGTAAAACTGGAAGCTTATGTAATAGGATTGTATTTGCATACTACATGTCACCTAGGATTGGACCTAGATCCGTGCTTGGAAACCACGGCTCGCATAGCTCTCACTTATCGATCATCCCATTTATATATGTGATATATAAAAGTTGAATCCGTAAATTTCGAATTTGATTTAAAATTATTGAGACCAAATTTCAAAATTAAAATTTCTCATTTTAAATTTGATTTAAAATTTATATCAAGATTAAAATTTTCATGATTAAATTGAAGGAACTTAGTTTATTGAGAATTATGAGGAAATGTGACAAAACGTGATCTAAGAGAGTCCTTCATAGACTGGCTTAAATATGACTTGTATCGGCTGGTATCTCTGAGGGGCGTTGCTTTTTCTTAGGAAGTTGGTTTTTAAGTGGGTCTTAGCTCCTCCAACTACCTGTAAGCACTCTTAGAGAATGTTAGTCCATGACTTCTAAATTGATCATAAAACAAAAGTTTATTCGATCAGATCGTGAAGCTAAGGGAATTTAAATATTGTTTAAAAATTTCCTACCTTCCATCAACAATGGGTGTACGTCAATGCTACCCGAATACATAGCCCGACTCATATTATTGGGGAGTTCTGTGTGCCGGAAAGTTGTACACGTCATTGACACTTGCTGTGAGTTGGATGGAACTCCCCTGATGTTGGCTCATGTTATTGGGGACGTTATGACGACCATCCATTACAACTCAACATTGATGGGTCATATTGACACGTGATAGTAATCGACGTCATATTATTGGGTCCTTTCTGGACGTGAGGTAAATATGGAGGTTGCACCTGTTGCAAGTGGGCTCTACCTTTTGAGGATCATGGTTGGCTGATGTGAGGACTGTAATTTACTGGTTTAATTAGTGGCGCGTTATGAGCAGATTAGAGGAAATGGCAAGATTTGATTTCGTGAGATTATTTGATCAGGACTGGAAATCGTAGTTGGTAATTAACGAATTAGTCAAATCTTAATGGGGATTTAGTCCCAGAGGTATCTCGTGCTAAGTAAGCTATTAAGGAGCTTCGGATTTGACTTAGAAGTGTATCGGGTGTGTATCGTGGAGTGAATGGAGAGAGAGAGAGCAAGCGCTGGGTAGATTTGCTGTAACGGGAGCAGTTGGAGTTCAGATTTGGAGAATACCCCGCGCGAGTGATTAGAAGCGCTGTGAGAATTGGTTTGGTTCGCTGTTTGAGTATACCGGTTCGTTGTTTTCAGGTTTGAGTAAGATCTGGGTGTCCAGATCTGACCCTTGTGCGAACGAGTGAGTTGTCCTGAGCGGAAGATGAAACGATGTCATTTTGGATTACCCAGGTACACGCTGGTTGCGTATAAGCGATACGATGTCGTTTGGCGTATAACAGATTTTGGCGCTGGCTGAGTGTGATAGATGCGACGTCGTTTAGCGAGCATCAGATTTGATGAGAGCTGGACCCTGGTGCGACTTCGTTTGGTGGTAATCAGATCTGGTGTAGCGAGAGGAATCAAATTTGGTTAGCGTAGAGGAGTCAAAGCTGGTTGAGTGCTTAGATCTGAGTTGGTCGGTGGCACTGTAACGTTGACTGGAGAATTATATGTGTTGACCAACACTTAGCGAATTTGAGACCCGATATTTTCTTAACTTCTTCATCAGAGAGAGATCGACTTATATCTGATTCCAAATCCTTACTGTTCACTCGAACTCTTTTCCTCCGATTACAATTTATGCCATCTTTTGGAGCAAGATTGGTGGCACTGAGCTCGTCTCCCTAAGATCTTTTGATTGGTACCATTTTGGAGACCTGAGTCGACGAGTTGAGGGAGCGCGAAGTAGTTGCAGGATTTGAATATCTTCACGATTTCTGGCCAGTAGCTCTTTCATTCTTAAGCAACTTTGGGTAAGTGATTTCTTCCTATTCTGAGCTTATATTAGAGCTGGTTATCTTGTTTGAGGTATCGGTTTTGGTTGGGTTGTTGGTTGCACCCAAATCTGTTCCAATATAGTTGTCCCTGAGCTGTTTGGGTATGGCTGAACATGTGGTAGCTACGTGATTATTCGAGCAGCTTCTGTTAGGTGTTAACCGAGAGCTGTTGGAGCTGTGTTCTCGTGCGTGGCTGCTGGACGTGTACCCTGTGTGATCTGTTGAGGTAGCAGCGGTGTAGAGAGTGAGGTACGAATTGAGCGTATTTTAACAGCTCTAATATCATCATGAGAATATTTCCTGCATAGTTGAGTTGCTGGGGTTATGTGCTAGTTGAATTATCTAGCTATGCTGATATTGACTGATTGTTTGATGATTGTGCCTAATTATTATGCATTTTGTGAGCTGATATTGTCTTGCATTCGTGCATACGTATTGAGCCCGATTCCTTGATACCGTGATTGGTCGGCTGAGTTGTCGTGCCTGAATATCACTACATAGTGGTGGCCGGCTGAGTCGTCGTGCCCGAATACCACTAAACTGTGATGCGCGGATAACTTGTCGTACCTGAATATCACAGGATTATGATTTTTGCACAGCTGAGTCGTTGTGCCTTGCTTACCGATGATTCTTGGGAGCCCACATGCATTACACGCATGGGATATTGCATGTATGACATGCTTGATATTTCTCGATGCTCTTTGTACTGAGGTTTGACCTCGTTTTATTTTCCCATTTTTGGACTGTGTTGGTCTGTGTTGGCCTTTGCAGGATCTTCAGGTAATCCAGCTAGACCGAGTGGAGCGTCAGCTGGTAGATCCCCGTTTTGAGTCCCAGTTATTTATACTATATATTGAACCAGGGGATGCCCTGCGTTATTATGTATTTGGGGATCTGTATTTGTATTTTATCTATATTTATTTCTATTGCTGTAGTTGGATTTTTGAGTCAAAATCCAAATTTTGAGTACGATTGTATTTTAATAGTTGATGTTAGTTCAGACCCAAAACAAAAATTTTTAGCCCATATTTGATGCTTACGTGTAATTAAGATTAACTGAGTCATTAATCGATGATTTAGCACCGGGCCTAACAGCTGATATTATTCGGGACCGTGATTGCTTGATTGGACTCTGTGTATCCACTAAGGAAACTATCTTTCTCGATTTCATTAGAGGGTGGTGAAATCGTTAAAATAGTGGGAGTGTAATTCATAAAACTAAATGACCATGTTTTAGTCTTAGCGTTTTTCATGAATATTCTGTAATGCACGTCTGTTTTTCCTTTCAGTAAACTGCTATAATCATGTCTTTGGTCAAAAATCCACTTGATGCTATACTGGATAGCAATAAGTTCACTGGCTTGAACTATCAAGATTGGCTCCGCAATCTTAAGATTGTGTTTGCTTCAGAGAAACTTCTCTACACGCTAGTGAAGAGCCCTCCGAAGGAGGCCCCTGCCAATGTCAGTCCTGAGGAGCTGACAAAGCTGAAAAATTGGTGGGATGACGAGATTAAGGCACGATGCTATATGATGGGATCTATGTCCAACGAAATTCAGCGAAGATTTGAGAAGACGGAGTATGCTGCTGGCATACACCTTCATCTCAAGGAGTTTTATGGGGAGAACTCTCAGACTGAGAGGTTTACCACTGTCAAGGAACTCATGACGAGCCGCATGCGCAAGGGGACTTCGGTCCACGAGCATGGGGTCAGTATGATTGGGTTCATTGAGAAGCTAGTGGGCCTCGATATTACGCTTCCACATGAGATGTCTGTGGATCTGCTTCTCCTCTCCCTCCCTGCTGCGTTCGACCCCTTTGTGATCAACTTCAACATGAACAAGCTGCAAGCCACCCTTGAAGAGGTGGTAAACATGCTTGTCGTGTTTGAGGGGACCATAAATAAGGACAACCCCGTCCTCCTTTTGGGCTCTTCTTTCTCTGCGAAGAAAGGGCCCAAACGCAAGGGTAAGAAGCGTACTGCCCGTGCAAAGGAGGAAATGCCCACCAAGAAGCCCAAGGCAAGGGCTTCGAAGCCAAACAAATCTGAAGATGTCTGCCACCACTGGCACAAGCCTGCGCATTGGAGGAGGAACTGTCGGGATTACCTCGAGCAGTTGCGAACTGCAAAATGTATATTCTACATTGAAATAAATATGTCTCTTAACTCGACTTCTTGGGTACTTGATACCTGATGTGGATATCATAACTGCAATGAATTGCAGGTAATGACAAGAATTCGACGTCTTAAGGAGGGTGAGACCCACTTGAGGCTTGGAAACGGAGCAATGGTTGCGGCCGTAGCTGTAGGAGATGTATATTTATTTCTTAATTCAAATTTTAAGTTGTTGTTGAGAGATGTTTTATTTGTTCCCGAATTAATAAAGAACATTATTTCCGTTTCTATGCTTGATAGTGATGGATATTCTTGTCATTTTTCTAATTCGATTTGCAATATTTGTAGGAATGAATGTTTAATTGGAATTGGGGAACGCAAAAACGATCTGTACGCCTTAAAATTGAGAGAAGTTCCAACTCACGATGTGGAAACACATACAACAACAATCAAAAGGAAAAACGATATTCTGAACCCGGCACAACTTTGGCATGCTAGGATAGGTCATATTTCCTTAAATAGGATGAACAATTTGATTAGGAGCGACATGTTTAATATGTCTGATATTAACTCCTTAATAACTTGTGAATCCTGTCTCAAGGGAAAAATGACAAAATTGCCCTTCACAGGCAAGCCTGAACGTGCTCAAGGTCTATTGTATTTGATCCATACTGATGTGTGTCGCCCACTTAGCATTGGTACTAAGTCCGGTCACACCTATTTCATCACCTTTATCGATGATCACTCTAGGTATGGATACCTGTACTTAATGAAGCACAAGTCTGAATCCTTTGAAAAGTTCAAGGAATTCAAGGCTGAAGTAGAAAATCAACTGAGAAAAGTATTAAAATACTTCGGTCCGATCAAGATGGAGAATACTTGAGTGCCGAATTTCAAGACTCTTAAAAAGAATGGGATTCTCTCACAGTGGACGGACCCCTCCGGCCACACCACAACTAAATGGTGTAGTGGAGCGTCGTAATCGAACCTTGATGGACATGATTCGATCTATGATGAGTCACTGAGCTTCATACCTCCTTTTTGGGCTATGCGCTTGAAACAGAGGTAATGTTGTTGAACAATGTCCACACCAAGGCAGTGGATAAAACTCCATATGCATTATGGATGGGCAAGCCACCCAGGTACTCGTACTTGAGGATTTGGGGATGTACTGCTTACGTGAAGCAGACAGTGGGAGATAAGCTGGATAATAGATCCATCTTATGCTACTTCATTGGGTATCCAAAGAAATTTTGGATACTGCTTCTACTATCCCAATGAAACAAAAGTGTTTGTTTCTATAAATGCCACCTTTCTGGAAAAGGAATTTCTACTTGATAGAAAAGGCAAGATAGTAGAACTTTGAAGAAGTTCGAGAACCAACTGAAGTACCAAGTGAATCTCCCACACCTCAAGAGCCAATCCTTGATATGGACACACCTAGGAGATCTGAAAGGGTTCCTAGGGCTCCTGTTAGATATGGTTTCCTAGAATCTTGCTAGTCATAGCCGCATGGTACGACTATAAGATATGGAAAATGTATGTGAAAACTGCGTTCCTTAATGGAAACATTAAGGAAGAGATCTATATGACGCAGCCTGAGGGTTTCACATCCGTAGGAAGTGAGCATAAAGTATGCAAACTTCAGAGATCGATCTACGGTTTCAAGCAAGCATCGAGAAGTTGGACCTAAGATTTGATGAAACAATTAAATAATTTGGTTTCATCAAGAATCCCGAGGAGCCATGTGTGTACAAGAAGGTAGTTAAAAATGCTGTGACATTCCTTGTGCTTTATGTTGATGACGTTCTACTCATTGGGAATGATGTAGGAATGCTGCAGTCAACTAAAGTATGGTTGCTAGTAGATTCTCTATGAAGGACAGTGGGTGAAGCATCCTATATTCTGGGAATACAGATCTATAGAGATATATCAAAAAGGATGCTTGGACTCACCCAAGCGACCTACATCGATATCATACTTAAGCAGTTCTCTATGGAAGAGTCCAAGAGAGGACACCTACCTATGTGCCACGGGGTCACTCTATCTAAGTCTATATGTCCGAAGACTGATGAGGAGATAGAGAGTAGGACACATGTGCATATGCCTCGGCAATAGGTAGTATTATGTATGGTATGATCTCGACTAGATCGGATGTCGCATATTCTCTGAGCGTCACGAGCCGCTACCAAGCCAACCCCAGCCAAATTCATTGGAAGGCCGTGAAAGATATTCTTAAGTACTTACGAAGGACTAAGAGTATGTCATGGTCTATGGGGTGATGAACTGAAATTGGAAGGCTACACTGATTCTAGCTTCCAATGCGATGTGGATGAATCGAAGTCAACCTCTTGATTTCTATTCATGCTCAATGGTGGTGCTGTCTCTTGAAGAGTTCCAAGCAAGACATCATCGCAGATTCAACCACTGAGTCTGAGTACATCACAGCATCAGCTGCTGCTAAAGAGGTGATTTGGATGAGAAATTTTGTCCAAGATTTGGGCGTGATTCCTGAAGGAGTTGGTCCAATCCCGGTGTACTGTGACAACACGGGTGCCGTTGTGCAAGCAAAGGAACCTAGGTCTCACCTAAGTCCAAAAATATACTGAGAATTACCACATTATCCGGGATATTGTGGCTAGAGGTGACATAGCAGTTGAGAGAATCGCCTCTGTAGAAAATATTGTTGATCCACTTACGAAGCCCTTTCCAGGACCATTGTTTGAAAAACATCACGAAGCAATGGAACTACGTCTGATGAGTTGTTGGCTTTAGGGCAAGTGGTAGATTGTTAGAGTAGGTGCCCAACTAGCCAACTTGCGGCGTGTGGGTTCTCGTTGACTCTATGTAAAATAATATTTATTTATTAAATTTACATTCTTTTATGATATTCTTTATCTTCAATATTATGATTACAATTTTTGGATAAAGACCTTGAATGCACTATAGTGTATGTTAGATGTGATAGTGGATTTTATGGCTATCATGAAACACATCTAATAGTCCCTGTGTATTCTAAACTTGTTTCTAGTCAATTGGACCGTCCAAAAGAGGATAAGGGCCGCCCGAGCTTGAGACTAGCATCTGTGATACGAAGTATCACGTTTCATTGGTAGGAAACATAGTGATGTTCTGAGCTTGCAGATGGATAGTGACCTGGTGATCTATTGAACTACCCTCATTAGGACTTTCCAAGTGGTGATCATTTATCGAGTGGATTAAGTTCTAGGTCTTGGTTGTACAGATTAGTCCTTATTACTCAAAACGTCATTGAGACTCTACATGATAGGTGCCTCACTTTGACCCGTTTACCGACTCAGTTGGGGTCATTAGGTGGCGGGGTTGGGTGAGGCCCCGATGCATGTAGGAGTCGATGCTTCGTTGTCGAGGATTCACCGCTCGCCCTTGTGCGTTGATATCCTATGCTATCTGAGGAGATAGTAGTATGACAAATCTTTGGCAAGAGTACTAGATGTGTTTTAGGTAAATGGATTTACCTAGTAACACATGCGATGTCACTATTTGATCTCCAAGATGTATGCATGGTTATTGGATCTCTAGCGACTCTCGATTTACCAATGGTCGTTGATCTGATCGGGATATTTTAGTTGAAACGACCGTGCTGTACACTAAACATGATCGACTGGTTCTTGCAGGCACTATCAGTGATACCTAGGGGATCATGGGGCGATGTAGCAAGACGCTTTATCATGATCCGATGGATAAGTCCGAAAATGTGTTTTTGGAGTCACAAATATTGTGAGTCCATGGCTAGTTGTATCCCTGAACCATTGAGGGTCACACAGGTATTGGTTTCTCAATTTCCGTATGAAAATTGAGCTCAATTTGTTGAGTATTGTAGGAGGAAGGATGGAAGTGTGACTTCCTAAAATTAACTAGGGTGGAAATGTGATTTCCTTAAATTGTCTTGGACTAGTATGACTATCCTTAAAGCTGATAGGGGCCTAACTGCTATTTTGTATTAGGTGGTCTGAAATTGTTTTCACATCATAATGTTCAGTTTGTAAACTGTGTAGATCGGTTCGATCTGATCATCGATCGGGATTATGATGAAGCCACAACGATGGACTTGAAACCAATGTTCACTGGGCCTGGGCCCGACCCAAGCCCATTAACCTGGTTTAAGCCCATGAAAAATCTATAAATATGGGCCATGGGTATTCATTTTATTAGCAACAAAAATTTGTATTCACAACTGATATTCTGTGAGGACTAGAAGTTGTTAGATGGTGATTAACGAATATGAAGAACTGGTAGTAGATATTAGATTTGGACAAGGGCTGTGAAGGTTTCAGCTTTGGAGAGAATGCCCAGTACGTGTAAGTTGTCCAATGTGTGATCTGTTCTTCTATTCCTAGCGCAAGCTGTTATGGAACTAAACAGCTCTGAGCTGTTGGATTATCGACGGGATGGAAAATAGCTTAGAGGTGCACGAGCTGGTGGTACTGTGTGGACCGGTCAGATTCATGATTTTGGTGTAGACCGGTACGGTTTATGGTTTTCAGCTTAGGCAAGAGCTGGATGTATATGAGTTGGTCTACGTACATGATCTTTTTGTCCCGAGCTAGAGGCGGTGCGAGGTCGTTTAGCGACACCAGTTTAGACGTTGGTTGATGTTAAGCTGAGCTGTGAGTTGTGGGCGTGATCTGCCGAATACGTGATCTGTCGAAGTGGCATGATCTGTTGGATCCCAGAGCTGGTATGTACGTATGTTCTGAGTTGTACGCTGGATACTCTAAGCTGCTCGTCCTGAGCTGGACTCCTGTCCAAACATCGGAGGGGATCCCTAAGGGGAGGATCTCCGTATTTAGTTATCTTTTCTGGTCCTGTTGCTTGCTGCGAGCCTTCGGCGATTGAGAATACACAACAGTAAACCCAAAAACCTGATGGTATAGCGTAGAGGAGTTCAATCTGGTGTAGTGCTAAGATCTGAGCTGATTGAATTTCATTTTAGCGTTGACTGGGAGATTAAATATATGTTTCGAACAACACTTAACCAATTTCAGACCCGATATTCCCTATCTTCTTTCTCGAGAGCCTTCGGTACGTACTGTTCTCCAAACCCTTACTGTTCATCGTACTCGATTTATTCCGATTACCGTCTATTTACGCCGTCGTTTGGAGCAAGGCTGGTGACGCCGGGTTCCTCTCTCCAATACCTTTCATTTGGTACGTGTAATGCCCAGATATTTTAGAGGCAACAATTAGAAAGTTATAAGATTTGAGGGATTACCATGCTATTCTATTCAACTCTTGATTCGAATGAGTTTCAGATTTCAGATGTGTTGTTTAGCTTTTATTATTTAAGAGCTAAATTCCAGATTTCATGTTTATGAAAATTTAGCCTTCAGTATTGAATAGATTTAAGATGTTAGAAATACAAATACAGCAGATGTCTAGTTGAACCCTGCAAGCCAATCGAATTCTTTGTTTTTAACTAAAATCATTCGGTTTCCATGTGCATCGTTTTTATTTTAAAACAGATTACGCTTTTAGAAGACTTTGACATATTGTTTAATCGTGTTTTCTTTCCTTAGGCATTTTTAAATCATATAAATAGGATGATAAGCTGCTTCATGCATCATTATCTTCAAATCAAAATACTTTGAAGCGGTGCTCTCTCTGAAGAAACCGAACAAAAGATTTTTAAAGATTTTCAAAGGAAACGGTCGGATTGTACGAGGTTTGCTGGATTCTTTCGTTGTGTTTGTGTTAAAGATTCAGGCAGGTAAACTCTGTTTCTTGCTCACTCAGTGAAAGCATATATTCAGTTCTGTTTGCATGTTTATATGAGATTTTAAAGAAAGGAAGATGGTTTCGACTGTTCTTCAAAAGTTCAAAAAAGTTTACGCTCTGTTTTTATGAAAGTTGTGTTTTATTGTATTTTGATCCAGAAATGTTTTAGAAAATGGTTTGGTGATGTTCATCCAGTAGATTCTTGAGTTTCTTCAGAAATTCCATCGAAGTAGCTTACAAGTCGCTTATTCGACTATTTCCAGAAATTTCTTCAGATATTTTGAATTCTTCAGACAAAGGAAAACCATCGTCATTCACCTGGTTAAGTCTGAAATCTGGTTCTTATACCACGACTGATATTTCTTTGTTGAAAATATTCTTAGTATAGATTTTAGCAGTTGCGTTGATTATGTCTAGCTGTTGTCAGCTTTCGTGGGTGTTCATCAATTGTTAACTGCAGACAGCAACCTTCGTTTCCCATAGAGTAATATATGTTGGCAGATACTTACCGTTCATTACCTTTCAGCAACTATCATCAGTTATCTACTATTACAGTAGCTGTTGATAGTAACTTTATTTCCATAGAATGGTATCTGTCGTCAGTAACCTCGTTTCCAAGAAAGTGATATCTGTTGACAGTTACCTACTGTTCATTTCTTCAACAGATAGTTATTGTTCATTTCTGCAATAGATAGTTACTGTTCATTTCTTCAACAGATAGTTAATGTTCATTTCTTCAAAAGATAGTTACTGTTCATTTCTTTAACAGATAACGAAATTCAAGAATTTGATTCCTTATTCATTTCCGCTTCAATTCGAAAATTATTCGATTCAATTGATTAGATTTGAGAGCTTTTATTCAGTTTTCATCTTCGCAAGTTTTACAGAGAAATCCCTTGAAGTTCCAGAACATCATTAGACAAATGAAAAAAAACCAGTAATTTGTACAAGAGAGAAAGAAAATAGATTTATGAAAGAAAAGAAAGAGCAGAACATTGTTTTAAGAAATGTTTTAAGTTATGACAACAAAAAGGGTCCCCAGGAAGGATCAGGATTACGGCTGACGAACCGTATACCCCTTCAAAAACTAGGAAGGATAAGGATTACGGATTGACGGATCTGTATAGCCCTTCACCATGAGCCATAGTGCTAAGATACTGATATCAGGAGTTTGATCAAACGAATTGGACCAAAATGTTTAAGTGTTGTCATAATTTCAGAAAATAGAAAGAATAGCGCAAGTCTGATTTTAATCACAGCTCTAGAGTATGTTTAAAGAAAATGTTTTCGGAACTCATATATGTTTATGCTTTCAGTTTCTATCAGATTCTCAGATATGTTATTGCGCTTGTTCATTCTAAAGTGTATTCAAATTTCAGATTCCAGTTACAGTATCAGCTTCTATTGCAAGATTTTGTTATTTCCAGATTTTACCTGCTGAGCCTTTGGCTCATTAGTTTTTATTGAGTGCAGGTAATGAGCAGTAAGGAGCTGGATGGAGAGTGGCTGATTGGATAGTGGTGTTTATCATGGACATCTTTCGTTGTTCTCTCCAGAATTTATTTTGTTGTACAGAAACTTCAGTTGTAGTGTTTTTGTATTATAACATATTCCTAGTTCAGTTGAACAGTAGAAATCCGTTCAGACTTCTATTTATACTTATTTCGAATTTCTATCAGATTTTGAGTTCCAATGCAATCCTTGTTATTTTTACAAGATGTTATTCCGCGTATGTTATTACGATCAGCTGAGGATTTAGTTCCGTGTTTTTGTACACCCTTGCAGCTGATTTTCTTCATTGGGAAAAGTGTTTACCAGATCTTGGTTCTATTTTCACTTACATATTTGTTTCGATCGTTCGCAGTCATGAATTGTGTTTATTCGCAATTTAGTCCAGAATTTTAGTAACGACTTTTATGTTTGTTAAGATTGAAATTTTTGGGTCTTTCAATTCGAACCCCAAATTTCTAAATTTCTTTTGAGAAAAGTCTGGTCGTTACAGTACAACTTTGGAGCCTTGGGTCGACTTGTCGAGTGGGTGCGATGTGGTTGAAGCGTTCGAACATTTTCGCGATTTCCGGCTGATAGTTCTCCAGTTCCGCTTGAGCTCTTCGGTAAGCGTTGGTTAGTGTTTTCCGTTTCATTTAGGCTGGTTATCATGTTTGAGGGGTCGGTTTGAGCTGGGTGAGTTGGTAGCTCGCAACTCTATTATGTTGAAATTGTCCCTGAGCTGTTTAAGTATGGCTGAGTAGGTTGTAGTTACATGATGGTTTGAGCTATTCTGTTGAGTTCGCCGTGAGCTAGTAGGGCAGTAGACTGGCACGGGCTGTTGGTGTTGTGTTCTTGTCCTCGTGCAATTTGTTGAGGTATTAGCTGCTCAGAGGAAGGTACGAGTGAGTTCATACTAGCAGCTTTAATATCATCTTGAGAATATTTCTATTCGTGTGTGATCTTCTGTGATTCGTGTGCTTAATTGCCTATGCGTGTGAATTATATGCATTGTTGTGAGTATGATTTTAATTGGAATTCATGAATAGCATATTGAGCCTGCTTCTTTGAGACCTGATAATCGCTGAGTCGCGATTTGCCGGCTGAGTCGCCGTGGTGAGAATCCATTGTCATCTCTGAGTCGTGATAGCCAGCTGAGTCGCTGTGATTTGGATTCTGATTGATTATTAAGATTTTATTGCACGGTTGAGTCGTTGTGCCTTTCTTACCGATGATTCTTGGTAGCCCTCATGCATCGCACGTTTGAAAATATTGCATGTCTGATATGATTGCTGATTTATCGATGCTCTCCATACTAAGGTTTGACCTCGTTTTATTTTCCCTCTTTGGGCTTCTTTGGTCTTGCGTTGGCCTTTGCAGGTTCTTCAGGAAATCCAGTTGGACCGAGTGGAGCGTCGGCTAGTAGATCTCTGTTTTCAGTCTCAGTTATATATATTATGTAATGAATAAATGAACCAAGGGATGCCCTGCGTGGATATTGTATTTGAGGATCTGTATTTGACGCATACTTGGATATATTTTGCTATTGTCGTTTGGATTTTGAGTTAAAATCCGTATTTTGACTATGATTGTATTTTAAATGATATTTCCAGTTCAAGCCCAAAAAAAAAAACTTTAGCCCATATTGTCAGGCCTTGTGCTCACAACAGAGTAAAATCACATAAACACAAGCGGAAGCTACTAAAAACCGGGTAAAATTTTTGCTTTTGGCCTGACGGTTTAAAACAATATAATTTAAAATACGACAATACTCAAAATAGATATCCCAGTTTACAAAACTAACCAAACAAAGGCTACAACATACAACAAGGCAGCACAGAAAATGGTATCCCCTGGCTATCAGCCAGCTACAATAAACTAAGCATCACCCGGGACATCCCACCCGGTGATATCAGTGCATATAAATAATATACAAAACTGGGACACCCTAACTACCTCCTGGGGCACCTCCAGCTGGTTGAAATCCACGACCAGCTGTAAAAACTAGATTCCCTGAAAACAACACCAACAACAAAACAACCAAACCCCAGAGGGACATGGGGTCAAACCCCAGTACGAAGAGCAACTACAAAACAGCAGTAAACAGCAAGAATAAAATGCAGATTCTATGCATGAGACCAGGGACAACAGTCGAAGGCTACAACCAAAGAAGGGGGCCAAAGAACTCAATGCACATCTCAACGGAATCTGCAATAGATATGTGTGGCCACGGTGAGTGTAGGACATGTGGGAGCTACCCACTCACCCCTACTCACCCACCAATACCAGATGCATCAACAGCTCAACCTGCCGTTGCCCAACCTATGAACTGTGGTAGTTAACCACTCGGCGCATAGGGGGTAACAAATCCCAGCAGGGAGATGAGAGTGCGGAATCACCGCTCGCCCTCGCATCCTGGTAAGGAAACAAAGAAACAACAACAAAGCAATGGCTGCAATAGCTGAAATGAGATGATAATGCGTGTATGCAACAATTAGCATAACTCAAATGCAAAACAGCAACCACAACAACAAACATACACAACCATCTCACGAAATCAGCAACTACAATTCACTCAAGCCATAAACCTGCTGATTCACAAGCTCCAAATCCGTACCTTAATTCTGTGCACAATTACCACAACGAGGGACCGAGACCTGCTAAACACACAACGCACCGATCTCAAAAGCCACACAGAAGGTCAAGGTAATTCACAGTAACATACGGCTGGGAGTTACACACTACAACCAGCAATTACTCTATCATTCTACTCAACAGGAAGCTCAATAACAAAGCTCTAAGGTAAGATCTTACGCTAATTCGAAAGGCTACCTGAATAGCGAACACACGGCCGAAGTAAACAACTTCGCGATCTTACTACCAGCTAACCACAGCCTCCGAGAATGGTATAGAATGAAAGAGCTTCACAAGAGGAGTCCAGCTCTACCTCAAACGTACTAAGCAGTGACCGGAAACGACAGGAATTGCCGGAGAAATGCTACGATGAACAGTGTTCTAGGGTTCGAAGCAACAAACAACAATCGGGAGAATATATCGCTAAGTATGGAATCTGCTAATCAAATCGAAGACCAAGTCTTCTCATATATATACACTTCTCACCAGCTGACAGCAGCAAGAACAACTCCACCGACAAAACCAGTCGACAATGCTGAGAACCCAACCAGCAGGCATTGCTGTTAACACAACCAGCAATCGCAAAATAAACCAACAGCTGAATCCTTCGAATAACGCTAAACAAAACGGTGTCGCATCAACTTAACCAAACGACGTCGCATAGCACACGTCATCATATCTGTCGACAGCTGATCACCTAAACTAGAAACTGGATAAAATAACGCAACAGATTCCTCAATAGTAAACGTATAACGCGACCACCAGCTGATACCCAAAACGCAGCGTTTCAACTAAATAAAACGGCGTCGCTCAGAACTCATCAGCTGATCGCTAACCACTGCTGATCGCTACGCAAAAGCTGATCTCTCGCAACAGCTGAAATTCCCATGCGCTAACCAAAACGACGACGTCGCCACTCCATGCTACAGGAACTTTGACTAGCATTGACGTCTGAATCCACGTAAGCGCTACTGCTGATTCCTACCACGTCAGCATTGCTGTTGTTTCTCAACACAACGGCTAAAATGCCAACTACTGACAGCCTTCACCAAACGCTAAACGACGGAGTACTAATCTCCTGCGACAACTGATAGCAGCTTTCGCCACAAAACCTGATTTCTAATACAAACACCAAATTACGGAGATTTCCAGAATTGCTCTACAACCGATTAATCCAACAATTAATCCTTATAATTCCAGGTCTCACATTTCTCCCCACTAAAAGGATTTCGTCCTCGAAATCAAACAACAATTCCGGAAATATAATACAACACAGAGATCCAAAACAAAAAATCGCCCAACACATGGCCAAGAGTTCAAGATAACTGAGCAAACAATTAACAGTAACTAAGGAAAATAACAACCAGAAGCTACTAAATATTGGAAATCTAGCACCACAGCTACTCAAACAGATGCGGCCACTCGCGCTGCATCTTTTCTTCCAACTCCCAAGTAGCTTCTTCCCTACCATGTTTGCTCCATTGCACCATCACCAACGGAACGGTTTTATTCCTCAATTGTTTCTCTTTTCTGCCTAGGATCTACAAGGGATATTCCTGATAGCTCAACGTCTGATCTAGCTCAACCTCGTCAGTTCTCAGCACATGAGACGGATCTGGCTCGTACTTCCTCAACATGGAAACATGAAAAACCTCATGTAGAGAAGATAATTCCGGAGGAAATAACAGCCGATACGCTAAAGGGCCAATCCTCTCAACAATTTCATACGGTCCGACGTAACGAGGGGCTAACTTTCCCTTGTGTCCAAAGCGCATAACACTGCGAAATGGAGAAACCTTGAGAAATACCTGATCATCAACCTGAAATTCTAGAGGTCGACGCCTCTTATTCGCATAACTAGCTTGGCGATCCTTGGCAGCTTTCATCCGCTGACGAATTAGATCAACATGATCCTTCATTTGCTGCACAAAGTCTGGGGCATAGCTGCTTCTCCCCCACTTCTTCCCAACATACCGGCGATCTGCACTTCCTGCCATACAAAGCGTCAAATAGCGCCATGTCAATCGTCACCTGATAGCTGTTATTGTAGGAAAACTCTACCAAAGACAATGCGTCTTGCCAGATACCTCCAAAATCCAACACAACAGATCGTAACATATCCTCCAACGTCTGGATAGTTCGCTCAGATTGGCCATCTGTCTGGGGGTGATACGCTGTACTCATAGCCAATCTGGTACCTAGAGCTGCTTGCAAACTCTTCCAAAACCCAGAAGTAAACATTGGATCTCGGTCTGAGACGATCTAAATAGGCACACCGTGAAGTCTAACCACGAAATCGACGTAACCACGAAATCGACGTACAGTTTCGCCATTTTCTTCAGAGAAAAGGTCATACCATAGGGAATAAAATGTGCAGACTTCGATAAACGGTCGATAACCACCCAAATAGCATCGCATCCTCTGCTGGAACGAGGCAGATGCGTCACGAAATCCTTAGCTATGTGCTCCCAATTCCATTGGGGCACTTCCAAACTCTGCAACAGCCCACCGGGTCTCATCCTCTCGGCCTTTACCATCTAACAGTTCAAACAACGAGCGACAAAACCAGCAACGTCGCTCTTCAGGCCAACCCACCAGAAGTGCGGCTTTAACGCATGGTACATCTTTCGTGCACCAGGATGAACACTATGTCTGCTGCAGTGCTCTTCCCGAAGGATCTCCTCCTACAAAACAATGAGGTTAGGCACAACCAGCCTGCCACGAAACCTCAAGCAACCATCAGAAGAAACGGAATAATCCTCGAGTTCTCCAGCCCTGACCTTTAACTTCAACTCATGGATGGAAGGATCAGTCCTTTGAGCTGCTCGAATACTAGAGACAATTTGTGGCTCAACTTGGAAAGAAGAAACCACAACACAATCCTCGGCCGGGTATAATCTCCAACCAGTAGTATTAAGATGCTCCTGATCCTTAGAGATATACAACAAAGCAAGCATCTCACTAGCCTTCCTGCTCAAAGCATCGGCCACTAGTTCGATTTTCCAGGATGATACTTAATCTCGCAATCAAATCTTTTAGCAGATCCATCCAGCGACGCTGTCTCATATTTAAGTCGGGCTGCGAGAACAGATACTGCAAACTTTTGTGGTCCGAGTACACCACAAATTGCTCTCCATACAGGTAATGACGCCAGATCTTCAGCTCAAAAACCACCGCTGCAAGCTCCAAATCATGGACTGGATAACGAGTCTCATGCGATTTCAGCAGCCACGAGGCATACTCAATGACTCGACCATTCTGCATCAAAACACAGCCCAATCCATTGAGCGAAGCATCAGAACAAACAACAAAACCACCTGATCCGGACGGCAGAGCCAACACAGGTGCAGTAGTCAGTTTCTCCTTGAGCAATTGAAACGCATTCTCACATTGCTTAGTCCACACAAACCGCTTGTCCTTCTGAGTTATTTGAGTCATCGGCTTTGCTATGCTAGAAAATCCTTCGATGAAACGACGGTAATAGCCAGCCAGACCCAAGAAACTATGAATCTCGGACACATTCCTGGGACGCTCCCAGTTCAAAACAGCGTCAACCTTACTGGGATCCATCGAAATCCCCTCGACTGAAATAACATGACCCAAAAAAACGACGCGATCCAGCCAAAACTCGCACTTGGAGAATTTAGCATACAGCTGCTGGTCTCTCAACGTCTGAAGGACAATTCTCAGGTGCTCCCTATGCTCCAAAGGAGTCTTAGAATATACCAAGATGTCATCAATGAACACGATTACAAACTGATCTATGAACTCTCTGAAGACCCGGTTCATCAGATCCATAAAGACTGCAGGCACGTTGGTCAACCCAAACGGCATAACCAGGAACTCGAAGTGTCCGTACCTCGTATGAAAAGCAGTCTTTGCGACATCCTGATCTCTTACCCTCAGCTGATGGTACCCTGAACACAAGTCAATCTTCGAATACACCGCAGAAACTTGCAGCTGATCAAATAGATCATCGATCCTGGGTAAAGGGTACTTGTTCTTGACAGTCGCTTTATTCAACTGGCGGAAATCAATGCACATCCGCATTGAGCCATCCTTCTTCTTCACAAACAAAATGGGCGCTCCCCACGGCGTCATACTAGGTCGAATGAAACCTTTCTCCAGCAAATCGTCCAACTGCACCTTGAGTTCTCTCAACTCTGCAGGCGCCAAATGATACGGGGCACGATAAATCGGAGCTGTGGCAGGCACCAGCTCTATGCTGAAGTCAATCTCCCTCCTCGGAGGAAAACCAGGAATCTCCTCCGGAAACACATCAGGAAAATGTCGCACCACGTGGACGTCACTAAGCTGCACACGGGAAGAAGAAGACGCATCCAAAGCGTATATCATGAAACCAGCATTCCCTAAGGACAACAAACTGAACATCTCCATCGTGGAGACTAACGGGATCTTCGATCGAGAATCCTGTCCGTAGAAGTCCCACTTTTCGCCAGACAAAGGCCTAAAACGAACAATCCCATGGAAGCAATCCACGGAGGCCCTATAGTTAGACAACACGTCCATCCCAACAATGCAATCGAAATCCCACAACATCAGACGAATCAGATTTGCCACCAACACATGCTCTCCAAATATCAAAACGCCATCTAACAAAACCTCCTGGGAAAACAGGCTCACACCGTCCGGGGTAGAAACAGACACGACATCGCACAAAGAAATGGTATGCAAACCATGATCAATGACAAAAGAATCAGAGATAAAAGAATGCGATGTACCGGTGTCAAACAACACACGTGCAGGAAAATCGAAAATAAGACATGTACCTCCAATCACCCTGCTCGGTGTTTCCTCTGCCTGCTCCCTAGTAATGGCGTTGGCCTGAGCATGCTGGGGTCCAGAATAGAACGGCTGAGACGACTATCCGAATCATGATGGACCAGGCTGCTGGAAC
This sequence comes from Dorcoceras hygrometricum, assembly GCA_001598015.1. Classification (NCBI taxonomy): domain Eukaryota; kingdom Viridiplantae; phylum Streptophyta; class Magnoliopsida; order Lamiales; family Gesneriaceae; genus Dorcoceras; species Dorcoceras hygrometricum. Next base: position 22,033 of record KQ997557.1, on the reverse strand, counting down.
GGCCTGAACTGACTCTCACCAATCTTGGGCTGCTGAAACTGAGGGGAACGACCCGTAGACTGTCCTCCACGACCCTGAGACGGGGCTGCGGCCTGCTGCGATCCAGCTGACGGACACACCCTAGCAAAGTGCCCAAACTGACCACAGATATGGAAAGAGCCCTGAACACCAACACACTGGGTCAAAGGATGCTTGCCACCACAATAACCACAAAACACAGCCCGAACCAGACTTCTTCTTGAATTGTTGACCGCGGGGTCGGAACCTCTGACGGCCAGACTTCTGCGCCACCTGCGGCTTCTTCTGCTGTTGGGGCTGATGGGCTGACTGGGAAGACTTTGAAGACTGCGATCCCTGAACAGTAGGACGACCACCCTGCGCCACCTGCTGTCTACGAGCGCGACGACTCCTCAAACCCTCCTCAATATCGATAGCATTATCAACTCCTTCAGCATAAGTCTTGGGTTTGCTTGTCAGCACCATCTGATACAGTTCCTCGTTCAAACCCTCTAAGAATCTGGTCCTCTTGGCCCTCTCTCGGCCAGAAACATGTGGAACGTACGCCAACAAAGAAGAAAACTTTCTAGCATACTCCCGAACAGACATCGAGCCCTGCTCCAGATGATCAAACTCCCGCTCACGGGCATTCACATAAGACTTAGGAACATACTCCTGCCTAAAGGTCTCGCAAAAGCTGTCCCAAGTAATCCAAACACCGGTCTCCAGCAAAGTACTAGAAGCACCTCACCACCAGCGCTCTGCACCCTTCCTCAACTGGAGGGTCACCAAACTCAACCGAAGCTCGTTGTCATACTGGAAACGATCGAATAGACCAGTGTTGAGTTAAGTGTGCAAGGGTGAGAACAGTACTCGGATGGGTGACCTCCTGGGAATTTCTCGTATGTCAAGCTGCTGACGTTGCTCTGCTTGATCTGGTTGGCCATGTGGCTAAAGTGTGATGCCAGATCTTAACGGGTAATACTATCTCTGCTGGGGATAGGGCCGACGGTAGGGGAAGGGTAAGACTGATCTCTAAGGGAATTGAGACAGAACCAGCAGTTAGACACGCACCTCTCCTGATTCATGGGCCTATTCCTAATGCACATAATAGGTGCACTCTGCGCTGCCACATTATAATGAAATAAAGTTGCACCTTGGCTAACAGCTATAGCTTTTGGCCTAGTGGTAAGCGCTTGATCCTAACAATTGGTATCAGAGCGAGGTCAGGGGTTCGAGCCTCCCAAGAAGCATTTTCTATACTTCTTGGGGGGGATTGTTGAGTTAAGCGTGCAAGGGTGAGAACAGTACTCGGATGGGTGACCTCCTGGGAATTTCTCGTACGTCAAGCTGCTGACGTTGCTCCGCTTGATCTAGTTGGCCATGTGGGCTGTAAAAGTGTGATGCCAGATCTTAACGGGTAATACTATCTCTGTTGGGGATAGGGCCGGCGGTAGGGGAAGGGTAAGACTGATCTCTAAGGGAATTGAGACAGCACCAGCAGTTAGACACGCACCTCCCCTGACTCATGGGCCTAACAGTCCAACCCTAACGCACATAATAGGTGCACTCTACGCTGCCACATTATAAGGAAATAAAGTTGCACCTTGGCTAACAGCTATAGCTTTTGGCCTAGTGGTAAGCGCTTGATCCTAACAACCAGTGATGTTCCGAAGCCACGAATCTGCGTCCTCGCTTGACTCGTCGCCATTGAAGACCTGAGGGTTCATCCTCTGAAACCTCGCTATCACAACGTCCATCCTCTCTACAGGGTTAGGCAAGTCACCAACTTCCTCCTCCTCATCATGTCTACTACGAGTACGACTAGGAGCACTACGTCGATCCTCGTTATATCCTGCCGATTCCTCAAACTGTCCCCTACCTCTACCACGACGTCTAGGCGGCATCTACGAATACACTCAACAGGATAAGCAACACAGAACGAGAACAACATAGATATCACAACAATATGCATCACATAATCACATAGGTCAAGCACATGCAACACACGACACTCTGCCTAGACTCAAGTGTGAACAAAGAAATCGAGCTTATCCCAGCTTAAGCTCTGATACCAAAAATGTCAGGCCTCGTGCTCACAACAGAGTAAAATCAATAAACACAAGCGGAAGCTACTAAAAGCGGGTAAAATATTTGCTTTTGGCCTGACGGTTTAAAACAATATTACTTAAAATACTACAATACTCAAAATATATATCCCAGTTTACAAAACTAACCAAATAAAGGCTACAACATACAACAAGGCAGCACAGAAAATGGTATCCCCTGGCTATCAGCCAGCTACAATAAACTAAGCATCACCCGGGACATCCCAACCGGTGATACCAGTGCATATAAATAATATACATAACTGGGACACTCTAACTACCTCCTGGGGCACCTCCAGCTGGGTGAAATCCACAACCAGCTGTAAAACCTGGATTACCTGAAAACAACACCAACAACAAAACAACCAAGCCCCAGAGGGATATGGGGTCAAACCCCAGTACGGAGAGCAAATACAAAACAGCAGTAAATAGCAAGAATAAAATGCAGATGCTATGCATGAGACCAGGGACAACAGCCAAAGGCTACAACCAAAGAAGGGAGCCAAAGAACTCAATGCACAGCTCAACGGAATCTGCAATAGATATGTGTGGCCACGGTGAGTGTAGGACATGTGGGAGCTACCCACTCACCCCTACTCGCCCACCAATACCAGATGCATCAACAGCTCAACCTGCCGTTGCCCAACCTATGAGCTGTGGTAGTTAACCACTCGGCGTATAGGGGGTAACAAATCCCAGCAGGGAGATGAGAGTGCGGAATCACCGCTCGCCCTCGCATCCTGGTAAGGAAACAGAGCAACAACAACAAAGCAATGGATGCAATAGCTGAAATGAGATGATAATGCGTGTATGCAACAATTAGCATAACTCATATGCAAAACAGCAACCACAACAGAAAACATACACAACCATATCACAAAATCAGCAACTACAATTCACTCAAGCCATAAACCTGCTGATTCACAAGCTCCAAATCCGTACCTTAATTATGTGCACAATTACCACAACGAGGGACCGAGACCTGCTAAACACACAACGCACCGATCTCAAAAGCCACAAAGAAGGTCACGGTAATTCACAGTAACTTACGGCTGGTAGTTACACACTACAACCAGCAATTACTCTATCATTCTACTCAACAGGAAGCTCAATAACAAAGCTCTAAGGTAAGATCTTATCGCTAATTCGAAAGGCTACCTGAATAGCAAACACACGGCCGAAGTAAACAACTTCGCGATCTTACTACCAGCTAACCACAGCCTCCGAGAATGGTATAGAATGAAAGAGCTTCATGAGAGGAGTCCAGCGCTACCTCAAACGTACTAAGCACTGACCGGAAACGACGGGAATTGCCGGAGAAATGCTATGGTGAACAGTGTTCTAGGGTTCGAAAGCAACAAACAACAATCGGGAGAATATATCGCTAAGTATGGAATCTGCTAATCAAATCGAAGACCAAGTCTTCTCATATATATACACTTCTCACCAGCTGACAGCAGCAAGAACAACTCCACCGACAAAACCAGTCGACAATGCTGAGAACCCAACCAGCAGGCATTGCTGTTAACACTGACAATGCTGAGTAACCCAACCAGCAGGCATTGCTGTTAACACAACCAGCAATCGCAAAATAAACCAACAGCTGAATCCTTCGAACAACTCTAAACAAAACGGTGTCGCATCAACTTAACCAAACGATGTCGCATAGCACTCGTCATCATATCTGTCGACAGCTGATCACCTAAACCAGCAACTGGATAAAATAACGCAACAGATTCCTCAACAGTAAACGTATAACGCGACCACCAGCTGATACCCAAAACGCAGCGTTTTAACTAAATAAAACGGCGTCGCTCAGAACTCATCAGCTGATCGCTAACCACTGCTGTGTTGGCATACAATGGTGGATCTGGATCCCGTTCCCCGGGGGCGCAGCGGAAATCAAAAATTGCCCCGAGAAACGTTCAATACATTCAAATACAATTCTATAAACATTCATAGGGTGTTCATAGAATCGTTACCTTGATGGCGTCTAGGCTCCTGGCTCCGACCAGTTTCACGAGGTAACCGGCACTTCAAACGGTAGGCGGCGGTAGATCGTCAATCAGGTCCACGACCGAAATCAAGATTCCTCCGTCAATCTGCACTAGAAGATCTTACGGATTCAGGAATGGACGGAAACTCCTCGTCGTGGTGATCGAAACAAGTCCAATCACGTAGATGGCGACACACGGCGGCGGCCCGGGGCGGCGCAAGGCGGCGGCCGATCGGCGGCGTGTGGGAGAGGGAGGGGGCGGCCGAGTGTGATGGAGGCTAGTGTTGAGAGTGAGTTGTAGTCTCTTGTGATTAGAGCCCTAAACCAACTTAACTAAATAAAGATGGTACATGGGCTTGAACCGGCCCAATGGACTTGGGTCATACCTAGATCCATATGAACATTCGGTTCATTTAAATCACTGCGGTTTCATAATTACTCCGATCGACGATCAGATCAGACCGATCAACTCAGTTTCCAAAACTGAACGTTATGATGTGAAAAACAATTTTTCAGATTACCTAGTCCAAAGTGACAGTTTTGCCCCTCAACTTTGGGAAATCGCAATTTCACCCCTGTTGACTTTTAGGAAGTCGCACTCCCTAAAATCCTCCTCCTATGCTCAACACATTGAGCTCAGTTTCCATGCTGGAATCATGAATCTAGTACTTGTGTGACCCTCAATGGTTCAGGGATACAGCTAGCCGTGGGCCCACAATCATTGCGGCTCCGAAATCACAATTTCGGACTTGCCCAACGGATCATGGTAAAGCGCCTAGCAACATCGCCCCATGATCCCCTAGGTATCACTGATAGTGCCTGCAAAAACCAGTTGGTCGTGGTTAGCGTACAGTACGATCCTTTCAACACATATATCCTGATCAGATCAACGACCATTGGTAAATCGAGAGTCGCTAGAGATCCGATAGCTATGCATACATCTTGGAGATCGAATAGTGACATCGCGAGTGTTACTAGGCAAACCCATTTACCTAAAACACATCCAGTACTCTGGCCAGAGATTTATACACTATTATCCCCTCAGATAGCATAGGATATCCACGCATGAAAGCGAGCGGTGAATCCTCGACAACGAAGCATCGACTCCTACACGCATCGGGACATCACCCAATCCCGCCGCCTAATGACCCCAAGTGAGTCGGCAAACGGGTCAAAGTGAGGCGCCTATCATGTAGAGTCTCAATGACGTTTCGAGTAGTGAGGACTAATCAGTACAACCAAGACCTCGGACTTATCCACTCGACAAATGGTAACCACTTGGAAAGTCCGAACGAGGGTAGTTCGATAGATCACAAGGTCACTATCCATCTGCATGCTCAGAACATCAAAATGTTCCCTACCAATGAAAATGGTACTTCACATCGCAGATGCTAGTCTCAAGCTCGAGCGGCCTTAT
>KQ997556.1:54907-88400 GCA_001598015.1 Dorcoceras hygrometricum | reverse complement strand
CGGCCCCCAGCGCCGCGCGCACGTCGGGATTGCTCTGGATGATACGCTCCAATTCCTGATTCCAAAGCAGACATTTCGCCGTAGTGTGGCCATAATCCCGATGGAAATCACAGAACCTATCTGACTTAGGATTCCTCGGGGCCCCCTCGCTGCCCCGAGGTCGTTGTACAATTTTTCGCTCATCACAAATTTCCAAGGCCCGAACCTTGCTTACTTTCAAAGGCTTCCGAGCAGAAAATTCCCCTAATAGCAAAGGAGGCTCCTGTCTGACTGGCCTTGGCTGAGGCTTCTCTGCCCGAGCATCCCGACCAGCCCGAGGTAGCGGTCTCTGTTCATTCTTTCTTGAGGACTGTATCTCCTCCACGTTGACATATTTTTCTGCCTTGGTCAGAAGCTCATCAAATGTCTTCGATGGCTTCTTGACCAGTGACTTAAAGAAATAACCCCCTCGCAACCCCTGGGTGAATGCCCCGATCAGGAGGTCGGGCGTAGCAGATGGCACTTCGATGATGGTTCCATTGAAGCTCCGAATATACTCCCGAAGAGTCTCATGTTCCTTCTGCTTCACAGTAAACAGATTCAAGGTAGTCAGAGGCAGAAGCTCATCAAATGTCTTCGATGGCTTCTTGACCAGTGACTTAAAGAAATAACCCCCTCGCAACCCCTGGGTGAATGCCCCGATCAGGAGGTCGGGCGTAGCAGATGGCACCTCGATGATGGTTCCATTGAAGCGCCGAATATACTCCCGAAGAGTCTCATGTTCCTTCTGCTTCACAGTAAACAGATTCAAGGTAGTCAGAGGCTGCTTCTTGCTACTAGCAAACTGATGGAGAAACGCCTGACTGAAATCCAGAAAACACTTTATACTCCCCGCTGGCAGGAGATCGAACCACTGTTGGGCCGCTCGGACTAGGGTGGTCAGGAAAATTCTGCACTTGATCGGATCAGAGTATCGGTGGAGAAGTGCAGCGTTCTCAAATCGGGATAAATGCTCCTGGGGATCTCCCATCCCATCATATTCTCCCACATTCGGATATTTTAAGTGTTGGGGCAGGTCGGCCTCTAACACCTCAGCAGAGAAGGGCACCTCCCGAGCAGGTGGGGGAGGAGGCGCCGAGCTTCTTTCCTTCCTCAGATTCTTCAACTCCTCACGCATCCTCCTCATCTCCTCGGCGTGCTGGTCAAGATTAGGTTGCGGTTGTGGCGCAGGTTGACTGGCCAATATTTGCGCCACAGTGGTGGCTACCAACTCAGCTATCTGGGCGGGGGTGAGAGTGGGATTCTTCGACCCCTGAGTGGTACTCTCCGCGTTACTGTTATCCCCAGTATCCCGAGCTCTGGTCCTCTTTGGTGGCATCTTAATTTCTTCTTCGATTTCCCACAGACGGCGCCATTGATGTAGCCAAATAGTTCAGCCGAGAGCTATTACCACGTCGAGGACCTCGGGCGCGTCGAGCGTCGGGAACAGGAGAATACTTCTGAATGTCTGCAACCACAAAAACACTCGTCAGAGGGCGCCGGAAGTGTGTCCGGCGAAGCCCCTCCGATGCTTAAGTCAGACGATGTGCGCGCGAGAGCAAATGTAACTGTGTGCAAGAGTGTGCAAGAATGAGTGAATGAATACAAAGGAGCAAACCTGGTGGTATTTATAGAGGGGCTAAGTCGATGGAGAGGAGGACATCTCGGCGGAAATCTCGGGCGGGCGAGATACTCCGTGATCTTCGCGGATCTTGTTATGTAAACAAGGAAAGTCGTATCGTCCTCGGATTCTCTAAAGAAGGAAAGACGTATCTAGGAAGGATTCTCTAGCACGTCGGGCCAGAGTCGTCGGGAAGTACCCCGAGCTCGAATTACTTCCTAGAATCTCTAGCTCCTCTCCATGACGTCGATCCTCGGGCACATCCCGAGGTATGATTCCCGAGAAGGTTTCCAGGACCCCCGAGTTGTGCGCGTGCTCCTCGGTTGCTCTCGCCTTAGATGTCGTAGGTAGTGTTGATGGGGAAGTGCTCGATCCTCGGGTACCGAGGTGATTATGGGGGCATCAGTATTCACTCTCCAACTTTTGCACCACCGTGAAATTCATAGGAATCAAACATTTAATCATAGTTTCATTACTTTATCAGCTAATTATATTATTAATGTAATGTTCACTCTAGGTAAATGTTAATTCTCATCAACAAATAATATCTAAAAGACTCATTTTCGTATATATTTTTTTATTGTCATGAAAATCTGTGGTCGTTATCGTGTACATTAGGTAAACCTACAAGTTCTTAACACAGTAATTATCCGGAACAAATTCCCTCAAAATAATATTCAGTATGGTATGGAGAATCGACATATAAGTATTTGATCATTCGCCTAAATATTCTACCGACTTGAACACTCAATTGGAGGTATTTTTGCATAGACTTGTTTACTTCACGGATCAATTTCCTACAAACCAAATAAATTCACTGGTTCCATACTACAAAAGAGAAGAGTGATTCGAGTTCGAGAGTCCACCAGAGAAATCTAAAAACTTATATATTGACTAATAAAACTTTCGTTTTATTATTTTATTAAAGATACTTATTTTCCAAAAAATCCAATATTAGTTAAAACACATCATATTTTCTGTATTATATTCATAAAATAAATGACCTTTTTGATTTATAAATTTCCTAAGAAATTTGTTATTCAATGCATCTTATCGAAAGATTCTCTAAAACTTGTGTAAAGAGATAAAACACCGAGTCCTATTTAGAATGAGTGCTAGCATGCATGCTATGTCCTGATGACATGACATGAACACGATAAGCGCGTAAAAGAGACACACCCCCAACATAAAAATTAATGCGCCCAACAGTATCACATGGACAAGTTGAATAATCTCGTCATAATCGTGAAGCTGATTGGGCCACGTTGCTTCGTTAGCACAATTAAGTCGATAGTACCAATAATGTATTATATTATAATATCCATACTTCGTTCCTATTGGATACAAGTTGGGTGGAGTGTGAAAATATCTCCAAGTTTTTTGAATAAGATCTACTACTGCTCAAGCTGCCCGCGATGCTGCCCCTTCATTCTTGGCCACTGAATTTAGGCTTTTACTTGCATGTCCAGGATAGATGCATATTCGGGCAAGCTCTGCCCGTTTCCTTTTTAATTTCTGTAGGATAAATTGCTGGTTGGATTTAATATCTTGGTTCAATTAAAAAATATTTTTCTTGTACTCGAAAATATCACAACTTTTATCACAAAATATAGGTTTATTTTTTAGGTCATTTCCTTTCATACAGATTAAGAGTATTATTGGAGAAACAAATTTTACAAACAAGTTTTCTATTTTATCTCATTCAATTCGTTCAAAGTTTTTGGTAGTTCTTCCACGTCATTCCAAAACTCATTTATAGAAATATATTGGTAAAATAATAAAATATATGAGAACAGAAACTATACATTGAAGTAAGAATGTATATATATGAAACAGACGGAGGTGTATTATTTATGAAGATACAATCAAAATTTTCAGATACTTTGTTCAAAATAAGTTAGAGTCAATAAGAGGGGTTTATGATACAAAGATATTTTTTAATTTTAGTACGTGAGTATCTGCATTTGATATTGTTCTTAATATTATATATATATTTCTTCCAATGTTCAACTTAGTAATGAGTTATTTAACTAACAAATGTAGTTTGCTTATGATACGAACATTCTGTCTTATCCAAACTAGCATTCCACCCGGAATATATAATTTATTTTAATTAGCAGTAACTTTATAAGTAAATATTGTATTAATATTGATATTGACACAAAACATTGAAGTATAAATATATTGAATAATTGAAATTACATGTTACTAAATTTCATAATTTCACCCAAACTTTCATATATTATCATTTTAGTGACATATAATATATTTGAAACACCGAATTTACCCCTGAATTATTTTGATAGACAATTTTTGTTAGCACATAGATTAGAAGTGAGTGAATAAACTCTAGTTGTAGATTCTTATATTTTAAACACGGTATTGGATCAACTCTGTTACAAGTTGATTCCTGCACTCAATCCATTCTGATTTCTTGTGAAATAAGTAAATATAGGAAAGATCACAATTGAGCAATGAACTTGAACAGTGGAGTGTGTAAGCTGAAATAGTAAAACAGATAAGAGCGTCGAGTTTGTTTATGTAAGTTCGAAGCAATGCTTCTACGTCTCCCCTTCTTTCAAACTGAAAGGATTTTCACTAGAAGACTTTGATATAGAATACACCGCATCATAATCCACTCGTCAGGCAGCACCCGATCTGAACTCTTAGTTCCACTGGACAAACAACACACACGCTGTAGGAACTCTAATATAACTCGCAGGCTGCGAATACAATTTTGATAAATGGCATTTTATAATGTAATATGTTTTGGTGCAAAGCCTGTAGTATTCTTCACTCAGCTGAAATACTGTTACAGAAGATTCAAATGAAAAATAAAGAGCAACAATCTTCTAATAGAAATTTCAATTCGCAAGTGTAGTTGCTCAGATTTTGTGGTGTGTGGAAAGTGTCGTCTTGAACATCTGTGCTTATATTCCTTTTATACTCCTCAGGATTTTTTAGGACCGATTCAAATCGCGCACTACAGTGAAAACAAATACGGGAGGAATACGTGCGATATGAAAGATAAATAATGAGGTATAATAGCTCTGGTTCTTGAAAACATTTGAGCACCGAGAAGTATATCAAATCTAGTATAAAAACCAAAGAAGAAAACATCTGATATACTCTTTAAAATCGAAACTAAGTTTAAAAAACACACTTGGTTAAAAACATCTTTGAAGACATGAATGCAGAAATATATTGAAAACAGTACGCTGGATTTGTTTACGGAAGTTCGGAGCTAATCTCCTATGTCTCCCCTTCTTCCAAACTGGAAGGCTCTACTAGAATACTTTGATCTTACATCAACTATACAAACCCATCTCATGGGACTTACCCACTGTCCAAAGCTGAGACTCCTAGATTCTTCTATATACCAGCTCGCAAGCTGTGTAAACTCCATCTTTAAGACTATGTTTTACATCTCTGTTCAAAGACTACAAACATTAAATTTTACGTCTTCGTGTCAAGCCAAATTTGTGTGTTTTGGGGTGTGATTCACTCAACTAATCTATTCAGCTCTTATATATGTGAGTGAATCTTTGTGTCAGGCCCGTGCGCTAAAACACTGATTAATTATTCAATTAATCACAATTACACGGAAGAATAAAATTATGGGCTAAAATTTTTCGTTTGGACCTGAACTGAAATCAACTCTTAAAATACAATCATACTCAAAATATGAATTTTAACTCAAAAATCCAAACAACCTCAAACATACAAGTATGTGTCAAACACATATCCCCAATACAATATCCACGCAGGGCATCCCCTGGTTTAAAATACACTACATATCCCAATACAATATCCACACAGGGCATCCCCTGGTTTATAATACACTACATAATATATATATAACTGTGACTCTAATTGGGGATCTATCAGCCGACGCTCCACTCGGTCCAGCTGGATTTCCTGAAAAACCTGCAAAGGACAACGCAAGACCAAAGCAGCCCCCAAAAAGGGAAAGAAAACGAGGTCAAACCTCAGTACAAATAGCATCAATAAAAAACAACAATCATATAAGACATGTAATATTTCGAACGTGATGCATGTGGGCTACCAAAAATCATCGGTAAGCAAGACACAACGACTCAGCTATGCAATCATCTCAATAATTCATCAGAATCCAGATCACAGCGACTCAGCTGGCTATCACGACTCAGTGACAGCACTGGATTATCAGCACGGCGACTCAGCCGGCAAATCACGAATCAGTGATCATCGGTTCTCAAAGGAACATGCTCAATATGATATGCATGAATGCAAGACAGAATCATGCTCACAAACAATGCATACAAACTCAATACATAAGCAGATAAGAACAGAAAGTCATCATCAACCAGCGCAGCTAAACAACTCAGTTAGAATATAATCACAATAGCTCAATCACTCTGGAAATATTCTCATGCTGATATCAAAGTTGTTAATATAAGCTCAATTCGTACCTTCGCTTTTGAGCTACAATTACCATTGAATCTCTTACAGCTATAACGGCAGAATACACTTCCCAGCTTAACTCAAGTCTTCGACCAGGAAGATCAAGGCAAAAACCACAAGAAAGCTCTAATCCGCCAAGATATCTAACAATAAGCTCATATCGAAGCTCATTCAACTTACGGCCTAAAGCCTCGTAGCCTAAATCAGCTACCCTAAATCTGCAGAGCACTATCCCACTATAATATAAAAGCTAGGAGCAGAAACTACAGTCAGCAGGACACGGTTACCTGAATCGGGACTCAACTCGGTCGCAAATAGCAAAACCTGTTCACGCAATTCCTCAATAGATTTATCATCTGGTCCTCTCTCTCTTCTCCAAATTGGTACGAGAACGTTCGCCTCGAAGAGGGCTTTCAAATCGAGGTACCCTCACTCAAATCTGATTGGCCAATCTCTAAAAGTCAAGAGAAAATGCTCTCGGGTGAACAGTAGATACGAGGGTTTGAAAATAAGGGTCGATAGTATACGGGAGAAGATATGGTATGATATGTGTGCTGAGAAATTCGTTAAGTGTTGGTCAACACTTATATGCTCTCGGTCAAAGCTACAGTGAAAGTCAAATCAGCTCGGGCCTTGGCACTGTACCATCTTAGACCTCTTTACAATGTACCATCTCAGCCACATAAACCAGTTCAAGGAGTACACTGCTATGCAACCAGCACAGTGTTCAACCGACCAGCTCAGGTACAACAAGCAACACATATCCAGCTAGGATCTCTACCCTGTACCAGCTCAGGTACTCATACGCCAAAACCAGATCGCGCTCCAGCCGGACCAGCTCGGAGCATCCAGCACACTACTAAGCTGCATCCAGCTCGCACTAACACAGGGAAATCCCCAGCTGGTCGCCTCTAAGCTAGTGTCTCAAAAACCAGCTCACGTCATAAACTCCAACCAGCTCTGAGTTATACTCTCTTGGTTAATTTCAGGCCCCGTGCTAATCAACAAGGATTAACAACTCAAATATGCACATAATCGTGGAAGCATAAAATAGGGCTTAAAAATTTTCGAATAATTTTGGGCCTGATCCAATAAAACCTCCATTCAAACTATTCATAATCAAAATAAGATTTGACTCAAAGTCCAAACCACAACAGGTAACAATTACAATACAACAACGATCCCCCAAATACATATAACTTCAGGGCATTCCCTGGATCAATACATAACATAATAACTGGGACTCAAGGAAATGGGGATCGACCAGCTGGGGTTCCAGTTTGTCCAGCTTGGTTACCTGAAGATCCTGTAAATGGGCAACACAGACCCAAACAACACAAAAGCAGGAAAAAGAATACGAGGTCAAGCCTCAGTACGAAGAGAACTAATATAACAGCAAATCATAAACATGCAGTATTCTAAGTCATGAATGCATGCGACTGTCAAATAAATCGGTCATCGAGGCCTGCTAATCAGCTGGCAATAATCTCTGTCGAGCCTCTATATCCGTACAGTGTATCAACCGGGGAAATCATCGGTCCATGATCTTCAGGCCCGTCAGCCATCACAGCTCGGTGGTCTTCAGACACAATTAATCAGTCGGTCACCACTCCGATGATAGCGTTGGACCTTTCAGGCACGACTCATCTATCTGCCGGTCACAACGTGGCTCTATCTCAGGTTCTCAATAGATCATAGGCTCAATATGCATGCATGAATGTCGAGAAATTCAAATCTGAATTCAACATACATAAATTACATAAACAGAGCATATCAATTCAATCAAGCTGTTCATGTAAACATAGAATCACAGAGCACATAAATCATGCCTCAAATACTAACACGCTTATGCTCAAAGCTGTTAACAAAAGCTCAACTGATGGATCTGGATAACAGATCCAGATCTGAGTTTTGAATTACACAAAACCTGTTATTGTGTTTCTAACGTTTCTACTAAGTGTGCAGATGTTAGCTGGAAATACAACAAGAGAAGTTGAATCAGATACTGAAGCTGAACAAGAGCTGAAAACAGTAAAACGAAATTTTGGAGGCCTAAACGAAGGAATTTGGCCGAAAAGAAGCTTAGAACAATGAGTTGTGCTCGTTGGATCGTTCCGGAGGGAGTAGCACTGGTCTCATGCAAAAATATGCCAGTTGGTTCAGATGGATCAGCTGGAGAAAAGATAAAGTTCACAGCTGGATTGGTTTATCACTTAGAAGGCAGCTGGATTAGCAATGGAGACGTCCAAAGTTGAGTCAGTTGTTCGTATTTAGGCGGAGGCCAAATTAGACCAGCAGCTGTGATATTCGTTAAAGGAGCAACTGGACCAGTTGGAACGTTAAAGGATCAAGCTGGACCAGCCGATGCGTTAAAAGTGTAAGATGAACCAGCTGGAACGATAAGAACCAGCTGGAGCGCTAAGGAGAAGATGGACCAGCTGGAGCGCTAAGGAGAAGATGGACCAGCTGGAGCAATAAGTTGAACCAGCTGGAACACTAATAATCAGCTGGAACGCTATGGACCAGCTGTTGCGTTAAGATGAAGAAAGACCAGCTGGTGCGAGAAGACGTCAATCAGCTGTTGCGAAGACAAATCAGCTGGAACGTGAGGAGAATTGTGGCATCAGATGATGAACATCTCAGATGAAGAACATTAAGAAGCGATCAGCTGCTGGAACACAAAAGCCAAATTAGAAGACAACAAAAGCCTGCAAAAGAAAGGACACAAGGACAACTCCCTGTCGGTACTTTACATAACATCTTTCAACGGGAAGAACTTGTGTCCAACGGATTAAATTTGAACAGAGGCTATTTAAGGGAGAAGATTTGAAGGAAAAAGATGATTTCGTGAGGAATCAAAAGAACAAAAAGGGAAGAAAAACAGAGACGAAGTAGTCGACAGCTGCTAGTTGCTAGTAGAATCATTTAAAGTATGGTTTGATAGGCAACGACTGATAGCATAGTTGTTGTTTTGATGTTATAATATAAAGCCAAATTTCAGCAGCTGTGTTGTTTTCATAAATTCCAGTAGATGCACTGTTCACTAGCAGATGCATTTTCGTTGATTAAATTCAGCAGTTGCGTTGTTTTCATAAAACCAGCAGATGTACTGTTCATTGCAGCTGGTATTAGTCTTGCGACTGGTACTGTTCATTGCAGCTGGTATTATTCTTACGACTGGTACTGTTCATTGCAGCTGGTATTAGTCTTGCGACTGGTACTGTTCATTGCAGCTGGTATTAGTCTTGCGACTGGTACTGTTCACCACGTCTGGATTTCTATTCCTTGCCGCTGTTTATTGTGAGATTGTGTCATAGATAGTTGACGGTCACCAAGGAGAAGGGTGAGCAGTTGTCTAGATGTCGACTGCCCTTTCATATGAGCTATATGCTAAAACTGATATCGGAAGTCATGTTGATCAAAGTGCAACACGGACCATGAGGAGCTTATATGCCATAAATCTAAAGAAAAGATATTGATGATAAGATCTGGGCTATTATCCCCTGTCTCCAAGAGAAAGAAAGAAATGTTTATGAAACGTTTATGTATGTTCAGATGTCTGCCTGCGTTAAATGAAATTGTTATTATTCAGATTTTACTTGCTGAGCCTCTAGGCTCATTAGCTTTTAAAATGGTGCAAGTATGACAGCTGAGGAGCGAACATGAGGTGAAAGCTGATAGCAGCTGCTGGGTGTTGTGTTTATCAATGACCAGCGTTTTCCGTGTCATAGTTGTTACTGTTTTGATTAAGAAGTACTGTATTAAATCAGTTGCAACGATTGTATATTTATATAGAATAGCAGCTGTTGTAAATCGCAATTGCAATTATCAATGAAAACTGTTTTCGCAAATGACTTCAGTAGTTGGCGCGCAAATAAGTGTCTGCTATCCTTTGAGTTGTCTTGTGTCTCGATTTCTTTTAAGTTATAAGAAATACAGCTTATAACAAATAGTCTTTTAGTCCTTTTTTTATTTCGAAAAATTTTATTTACCCCAAATTCGTGATTCCCGTGGGTTCGGGCGTCACAGACGAAGTCGAGCTGGATTCTGCCTTGAGCTATGTCGAATATCCAGTGCAGATCCTGGATAGAAAGGAGAAGCAACTTAGGAACAAGATAATTCCGTTGGTGATGATCCAATGGAGCAAGCATGGCCGAGAAGAAGCGACCTGAGAAGTTGAGGAGAAGATGAGACAAGACTGGCCTCATCTGTTTGAGCACTGATTGTGCGAATTTAGCGAGGTAAATTTCTGGTTTTTGCTTTGAATTTGAGTAGTTGTTTGTGCTGGTTTGCATGTTTGTTTGGTTCTGCCCTTGTTTGCCTTCGATTTCGAGGACGAAATCTCTTAAGGTGGGGAGAATGTGAGGAATCAGATTTTAAGAATTGTGATTAATCAGATTTTGGGATTAGATTAGTCACGAGAATTAAGATTTTCGAATTCCAGAATTTCGGATTTTTGGTGAAATCTGATTTGAGAATTCAGATCCCTCGTAGAGTATTTTAGATTTCTAGTCGCATGAATTATCGGGTGAAATCTGGTAGTGATTTGGAGTCGAATTGATTAAATTACGATAGAAATCTGGTTTCCCTAGCGTTGCATGAGATTCCGCGGGTTTTTGTGAAACGCCGCCGTTCTGGTGAGATCTGGATGGTCTAGAGTGAAGCGCTTTTGTTTTGTGGTTCCAGACGTCAACGCAGGTCAACGCAATTGGTAGTAGCGAGAGATCTGGTAGCGCTACTGTGTGACGTAAGCAGATGTCACGTGTGGGTCAACATGGTAGAGTTGACTGCTGGTTGTGGCATCGACCAGCGATGAGCGCTAGCATGGGTTGTTAGTGTGAGATCTGGTTGAGCGATGCGACGTCGTTCCTTTAAGTTACTGCGTCGTCGTTTTGGGTTTGTGAACGTTTAGCGTGTTTTGATTTGTGCGAGCGAAGGGATCTGGTGTGTATTATGGTTGGAGCAACCAGATGTCACGAATACGCTGTCGTTTTGACTAGCGCGCGAGGATTTGCATTAGCACTGTGAAGTCTGTTATATTTTAACCGCTGGTTTGAGGAATCCGGTTGGCGCTAATTCGTGATGCAGGAATCTGGTTAAGTCGCGAATTGTCTTATTCGATAGAGATTGAATTGAGGATTTAAATACAAGTGTTGAGTTACACTTAGAGAATTTTACACCCGATATTTCTTATCCTCTTCTCTATTGAAACCCTCGTTCGATACTGTTCATTCAAACATTTCTTCCCTAGATTTCTACCTATTCCAGCCTCTGTTTTTAACGATCCTGGTGGCGCTGGATTCCCCTTGCTTAGCTCTTTCGTTTGCTACCTATTTGGAACCCTGACTTAGCATTGGAGTGGAAACTTGAAGCTGCTGGTGTTCGAAGCTTTCTGGAGAAGTCTGTTCCGTGTGTTCTCCTGCTGGTTTAAACTTCGGGGTGAGCATTTCCTTCTATTTTGAGCTCTGTCTTCGTGTTAATACCTGCGTAGAGGTATAGGACTTGAGTATAGTTATGGCCGTAGGTGTTTAAGGGTTTATGTTCAGATTTGATCTAAGATATTAGCTAACTCGTACAGATTTCAGCTCCTTGAAGCCTTCTGCCGTGAATTTCGAACCAGGAGAAATCTGCTTTCTCAGGCCATGAGTTATGTCGTGCCCTGTTCGAATCTGTGAGGTAGAATTTTGAGGATTGAGGTACGAATTGAGCAGCCCTTAATAGCTTGAAGCGTGGACATGGATGTATTTCTTGCTATGAAATCTGTTGGCCTGATTCTGTGAATTTACGTGGAACAGTTTGTTGAATTCATTGAGTTACATTCTGTTTTACGTAATGAATTGTGTGCATTGTGCAATTGTTCTTGATTGGCTTATATGCATACATATTGAGCCTGATAGATTGGTTGATTGACCTGATTGAGAGCCACGTTGCGACTGACCGACTGAGTTGTCATGCCGGAATAGTCCAACGCTATCATCGGAGTGGTGACTGCCGGATTCGAGCATCTACTACCGAGCTGTAGTGAGCTGACGTGCCCGGAATATCACGGATCGATGATTTCCACCGGCTGATTGGCTATGCGTGGTATAGAGGCTTGAGATGATTTGCCAGTTGACTTACTGGTCTGGCTATCCGATCCTTGATAGCCCTCATGCATTCATAGCATTGATTTATGGCATGTTGCATGTTTAGCTGTTTTGATAGCTCTTCGTACTGAGGCATGACCTCGTATTTGTTTTCCTGCTTTTGTGTTGTTTGGGTCTGTGTTACCCATTTGCAAGATCTTCAGGTAACCAAGCTGGACAGAGTGGAGGTTCAGCTGGTCGATCCCCGTTCCCTTGAGTCCTAGTCTATTTTATTATGTATTGAACCGGGGGATGCCCAATGTTTTTATGTATTGAGGAATCTATGTCAGATTTGAGATGTTGTTGTTACCTGAATTGTATGAGTTTGATTTAACTCGTATTTTGAGTATTGCTACTTTGAATGTATGTTTTGAGATCAGGCCCTCGAAAAAAAAAATTTTAAGACCCTGATTTTATGCTTCCATGTTTATGTGCTTTAATTGTGCTATTTTATTGAGTAATTAGCACGGGGCCTGACAAGTTGAATCAAGCACTGCTCAGCTTGAGGATACTGACAGTTTACAAACAGAGTTGAGTAAGATGAAGATCGAGAATGATCTTTTGAGAACTATGTCCTGTGAGCTCTCATCTGAGAATGAGCGATTAAGTCAAGTGATGAACTCCTGGACAAAGTCTTCTGTTTCCTTTGGGAAAGCTGCATGAGACACAAAAGACTTTGAATGCCAAATCTGGCTTAGGTTTCAGTGTTGGTGAAAGCAGCTCTGGGGAAACTAGTACTCAGTCAGATCTGGCCCATGACAAGTTCAAGAAGATGAATTTTGTCAAAGCCAGTGTGATACATGATACATATGAGTAGATGAAGTACGATGATCAGATCTCACCAAAGCTGAACCATAAGGGAAAACAAGTTATTGGTTATACCAAGCCTGAGAACTGCAAGCCTAGTTGGCTAAAGAACAGACTTGAGAAAGATAAAGTGAAAGCTGTATCTAAGTCGTCTGTTCCGAACCAGCAAAGGCGTGGTTCGACTAATGGTTACAGGTTTTAATCTTGCTGAAAGCTGATAGTCCCAAAATACGATCAATGTGGTTCGAAAAACAGTTGCAAGAGTTCAGAAGGGGGGGTTGAATGAACTCTTGGTATTTTCAAATTTTCGAAACCTTTTAAAACAGTTTACAAGCACTACTTAACTTAAATCCGATTTACCAGATTTAAGGATCTCAGTTTAATCAAATCTCTCGGCCAACAAAGTATTTGCGGAAAAATGCCAATTGATTTGTGAACAGATAACTCAATGAATAAGTAAATGCGTAAAGTAAAGAGCAAGAGTCAAGAATTTATTTCTGGAAGTTCGGATATCAATATCCTACGTCTCCCCTTCTTCCTTTTCAGGAAGGTTTCACTAGAAGATTGGATGCGCGTAGTCCTTCTACAAACACACAATCACCGAGCCTCGCTCCAGGTGAACTCCTAGCAACACCACAATCTAAAGCGCAGACGCAGCTGCTGGTTTTTACAAGTGAATGAAATTTTTCGAACGGCTTTTAAGGAGCACGTTCGTTACAGACTCAATCGGATGACATAACAATGAAATACAACACTATTGAGACTGTAAAATCTTCTGGTTTCTAAAACGTAGAAACGCGATTCAATAAGTGAAGCAGAAGATGACTCGAAGGTTTATCTTATGAAGATCAGCAGTTTTGTTCTTCGAGTGTTTGAGCTTTTTGAGAATGCTACAATATGAGAATAGCTCGTAAAAATGGCAGCATAACAGCAAGGTAATGAGAGCGAGAGAGAGTTCTTCAATCCAAACTTCTGCTATTTATAGTCTTCGATCTCAACGGTCATTAATTTCTTCAAAGGCAACAAAATCTCCTTTTGAATTTCTATCAATTCGTACTCCATAAATCCTGCTCCACCAAGAGGCAAGTCTCACAATGTCAGAGAAAATTTGGCATCGTTCCATATTTGTGCAAACTCCGTAAACCGCCCTATGATATAGTGTACTATTTACCTAGAATAGTACTGATACTGTTCCCTCAATTAAAGCACATGTACGATTCAATCTCCACCTTTGATTCCTCTGATATGAACGTTTGAATCGAGTGAGCGATTATGCAACAACTGATTACTTGTACCTCTGAAAGATATGCAACTGCTGATGGCTTCAATGTCCAAAAGTTATGCACCAGCTGATCACTATAATTGTCTCCCTTACTGCTGGTTACAATGATTAAGAGAAGCAGCGACTGGATCAAGAGAATATTGTAGCCATCTGCTGATTTGAGTGCCTGTCTGCTGAATTACGTTGACTATTCAAGTAAACAACTGTCTGCTGATATTTCACTGTAGCCATATGCTGAATTAACAACCCAACCTCCAACGACTGATTTTTAGTGCTAGTCCATTACACTGTCGTTTTAAATTATTTGAACGCTGTCGTTTGACTAATCCAAACACTATCGTTTTGCAATCCTTAACAAAACACGCTAACTCTCAAATGCTTGCGCCTGCAACTAAAGCAACTGTCTGCTGAATATGCCCTGGAAGAATCTACCTGCTGGTTACCTCTGAAAATTTCAACTACTGAAAACAAACCAACGACTGATTGTTCCAACGGCTGAAGAATCTTCCATCTGCTGAATTCCTCCGAATAGATCAACTGCTGAAAATATTGTTCCAACGGCTGAAGAATCTTCCATCTGCTGAATTCCTCCGAATAGATCAACTGCTGAAAATCAACCCGTCGACTAAAAATGTTCTCCTGTAACCCCGGTGATTTTCCAGTAGCAACTAGTCTTATTTTGTTATCACCAAAACTAATAAATTTTATCCTAACAAAGCTTACCCATGGTAACATTTCCATTAATGATATCCTTGTTGTTGAAAACTTGTGCTATAATCTGATTAGTATAAGTCAGCTGTGTGACAATGGTTACACAGTTAACTTTCAGAAGCACACTTGCACAGTTCAGAGTCCAGATGGTCTGACTGTATTGGTAGGAAAAATATCAGGGAATACCTACGTGGTCAATTGGTCAGAGCAGATGGTGTGAGACCCGAACATTCTGC
Source organism: Dorcoceras hygrometricum (assembly GCA_001598015.1). Lineage (NCBI taxonomy): Eukaryota > Viridiplantae > Streptophyta > Magnoliopsida > Lamiales > Gesneriaceae > Dorcoceras > Dorcoceras hygrometricum. The sequence continues at coordinate 73,157 of KQ997556.1, read as the reverse complement.
TGATTCAGATGTTGATTGGGATCTGACCAGTTGTGAGTCGATGTGCTTGGAGTAGCCATCGGAATTGGTTAAGTGTGGAATTCAGCAGTGGATGATCGCTTCCAGTTGTAGCGGCGATTAGAGTGTTTCACTTGCGGGTGATAGTACGTCGTCGTTTGGATTAGTTGGAATGACAACGTTTTGATTTAGCGCTAGGACTCAGCTGTTGGGTTGTGCGCGTATTCAACTGCTGATTGAGCAATCAGCTGTTGAGTGAGCGATCAGCTGTTGGATAGTTGTTCAGCATTAAGTAGCGGGTGACGTGTTCAGTTGTGACAGTAACTCCTGCGATGTCGTTTGATTTAGTTGATCGCTGTTTAGCGATAGGACTCAGCTGAGGAGAGATTCAGCTGTTGGTTGGGATATCAGCGATGATAGCTGAAGTTGTCAGTGGATCTGTTTTCTAGTTAATCAGTTGTGACTATAAATAGAGGACTTGGTCCTTGCGTTCAATTATTGTTTCCCCGACACTTAGAAATATTTCCCGTGAACCTTATCTTGTCGCGATACCCTAGTTACTGTTCACAGTAACCTTCTTCGTTTCAATTGCCATCGGTAGATAGCTCCGAAGAGAGCGAGAGTGGTAGCGTTGGACTCCTCTTGCTAAGGCGTTTCGTCTCATACCCTTTTATTAGGCAGCGGAGAAGCTGGAAGAGGATCGCAGAGATATCTCCCTTCTCTAGTTTGTTAGCATAAGCGTCGGATTTCGCATCCTATCCTAGCTTGTTGGGGTAAGTAAAGATTCTACCTTTAAGCTTTGTTAGAGCTTCGTGGTGATAGAAAGGTAGATCTAGCGCTGGTGGAGTCGTAGCTCCAAGCTGTTGTGTTTCTGAGTTGTAGTCCTTGAGCAAATTGTTGTATTGGCTTAGCAGGTGGTGGATCTGCGTTGCTAGGACTTTCATTGTGGCAATCTGCGTGTGCTAGGTATAACTCAGAAGTTAAGGTACGGATGTTGAGCTTTGTTACAGCTATGGGTTGAGCGTGGATTATATGCCTTGCTGTGTATGCTCTTTGCTGTTATTATTGTGCATGTGTTATAATATCAGCTGTTGCATTTGCATACATGCATATCCTTCTGTCGAGTTCTGTTTTGCTAGATATGCCTTGTATTCGATCTGAGCGTACCAAGATGCTGGGCTTAAGGACGAGCGGGTAACTCCCGTATACCTTAAAGCTGGAGGCGTGCGGGTAACTCCCGTCCCTCATCTCCCTGCTGGGACAGTTAGCCGCTATGGACGGAGTGGGTAGCTCCCACACCCCATGAGTGGGCAACAGCAGGTTGAGCTATTGTTGCATTTGGTGCAGTATACGTGAGACGAATGGGTAGCTCCCATATACTCAGTATACATACTGTGACTACTGTCTTTCAATTGTTTCACTCCAGCTGTTGAGTTGTTGTTATCCAGCTGTCGAGTTGCTGTTTTGAGATCTCTCGGTTTCTTCGATCTCTGCATAGCATCTGCATATCTATCTACTGCTTTCCGTTTGCTGTATTTGTTGCTCTCCGTACTGGGGTTTGACCCCGAGGTCCTCTGGGGCTATTTTGTTGTTGCCTTCTTGTTGTACAGGTTTTCCAGGATTCACAGCTGGGCATGGCTTTGATCCAGCTGGTGGTGCCCCAGACGGTGGATAGAGTGTCCCAGTTAGCGTATAGCATATTATGTACTAGTGCTGTCAGCCGGGGAATGCCCTGTGCTTTAGTTTCTGTTCAGCTGTAGCTTGGTCAGCTGTTGTGTTGTTGCTAGTACTTGTAATTGCTGTACTGTTGTACATCGTAATGTAAGCTGAGATTATTTTAAGTATTGTGCTATTTTAAATTATCTGTTTTAATCTTCAGGCCAAGCGAAAATTTTAAGCCACTTTTTATTGCTTCCGCTATGTTTCTACGTGGTTTAACTCTGAGTTGTGCACGGGCCACATTTTTTGTATCAGAGCTTAAGCTGGGATAAACTCGATTTTGTTTGATTACACTTGAGTCTAGGCACAGTGTTGTGTGTTTCTTGTGCATGACTATGTGACCTATGTGCTGCATATTTTGTGTGCTGTATCTGTTCTGTATGATCTCATCCTGTTTAGTGCCTTCCTAGATGCTGCCTAGACGTAGGGGTAGAGGTAGAGGACAGTTTCAGGCCGAATCTGGAGATCAGAACGAGGATCAGCGTAGTTTTCCTTCTCTTAGACGCGATAGTCGGGTTGATGAAGAGGTTGATGAGTTGGCAGCCCGTGTGGATAGCATGGAACTGGTGATGGCTAGGTTCCAGAGGATGAGTCCTCAGGTCTTCAATGGGGATGAGTCTAGTGAGTATGATGACTCTTGGTTGCAGCATTTCATGGGTCTATTCAATCGTGTGCAGTACGATGATGAGCTCAAGTTGAGCTTAGCTACCTTCCAGCTGAGGAAAGGTGCGGAGCGTTGGTGGAGAGGCGCTTCGAGGACTTTGGAAGAGACTGGAGTGGGGATTTCGTGGGACAATTTCTGTGTTGCTTTTCGTCAGGAGTATGTCCCGGAGCCTACGTGAACGCTCGTGAGCGTGAGTTCGATAACTTGGAGCAGGGTTCCATGTCTGCTAGAGAGTATGCCTGTAGGTTTTCTTCCCTTCTTGCGTATGTGCCGCATGTTGCTGGCCGAGAGAGAGCGAAGAGGACTAAGTTTCTTGAAGGGCTGAATGAGGAGCTGTATACCTTGGTTTTGTCGAGTAAACCGAAGAGCTATGTAGAGGCTGTGGATAGCACGATTGATATCGAGGAGGGGTTGAAGAATCGTCGGTCTCATAGGTCGCAGGTGGCGCAGAGTAATCGCCCAGTGATTCAGGGAGCACAGCCTTCCCCGTCGTCCCAATCGTCTCAGCCTTCCCCGCATCAGCAGTTAGCTCAGCAGTCGGGACGTCAGAGGTTTAGGCCTCGTGGTCACCAGTTCAAGAAGAAAGGAGGTTCTAGTTCTTTTGGTACTGGTAGTTCTAGCAGTAGTGGCTCCAAGGTGGAGTATTGTGGATTTTGTGGTGGCAGGCATCCTTCGACGCAGTGTACTGAGGTGCAAGGATCGTGTAATGTTTGTGGGCAGTATGGGCATTGTGACGTCCCAATCCTCATGGGGTTACGAAGGAATAATAAAAAGAAAATAAGGGCTGAATGGGAATTGTTATAAGCTGTATTTATTATAACTAAATAAAAATTCAAACACAAACATAATATGGCGCCAGATACTAGAACGGCTGAAACAGTTTCTTTAATAACAGATGTTACAAAAGTGAAAAATGCGATATTACAACTTTGCAATTCTATATGAATTCACTATTGTTGTAATGGATCTAATACAGACTTAACAAAAGATCAAAAACAACAACAGCTGCTGCAGAAAAACATCGGCCGTAGATAAACACAATCACCACAGCTGGTTCAGTCGCTGCCTCCCGCCTACCCCAACTCTGTCCCACCTGCACCATTTTAAAACTAATGAGCCTAGGGGCTCAGCAAGTAAAATCTGAAGATGACAATTTCGCATAATGCAGGCAGACATCTAAACATATCGTAACTTAACAAAACAGTTTAAAGGAAGTCATTCATCAGCTTTCATAAACTTTCTTTCGTTAAACTGGGAAATGGGAAAGATGACCCAGATCTCATTCTTATTTTCTTGTAATTTATGGCTTAGAAGCTCTCCTTAGGTCTGTGGTGCACCTGATCAAGTGACTACTGATATCAGCCTTAGCATTTAGCTCGTGGTGAAGGGGAAACTGACATCTGGACAGCTGCTCACCCCTCCATGGTGACCGTCTGTTATCTATGCCATAAATCCTTAAATTGAAACGTTCTTCCTTTAAACTCATAGCTTGTTGAAATTTGATTTCGAAATCATCGTTCGGGTTCACAGTGCTTCGAAATTCTTTCTTTAAAACTTCTTTAAAACTTTGTCGAGTATCGGGTTCTACTGCTGAGACTTATCGCTAAAAGGAATCAACTGTTGCTAAGGGAAACGATATGATTATAGTAAAATAGACGCAAGGATATTTGATAACATTGAAACAGATGTATTACATGAAACGACGTCGTTAGTGTAAGAATCAGACGTTGGGTAATGAATCAGTCGTTGGATAAAATCAGCTGTTGGTTCTAAGAAAATCAGCTGCTAGATAAGAATCAGCTGTTGGATAAAATCAGCTGTTGGTTGTTGACCATAGTCAACTCAGCTGTTGGTTTATGAACAATCAGACGCTGGTTCTAAGAAAACCAGCTGCTGGATAAGAATCAGCTGTTGGATAAAATCAGCTGTTGGTTGTTGACTGTAGTCAACTCAGCTGTTGGTTTATGAACAATCAGAAGCTGGTTCTAAGAATATCAGCTGCTGGATAAGAATCTGCTGTTGGATAAAATCAACTGTTGGTTGTTGACCGTAGTCAACTCAGCTGTAAGTTAAACAATAACGAAGGACTAACCCAATTCAGACGCAAGACAACTCACGGATGAACGTATACAAATATCAACGGCTGAACGCAACACTTAGAATTATCTTAACACAAAGGTAACTGCTGAAAAGGGGAACTACTGATTATAACTTGGTGTTGTAACATCAAAACGACGGCTGCGCTATCAGTCATTGCCTATCAAACGTTGACTGTAGTCAACTCAGCTGTGGTTTATGAACAATCAGAAGCTGGTTCTAAGAATATCAGCTGCTGGATAAGAATCTGCTGTTGGATAAAATCAACTGTTGGTTGTTGACCGTAGTCAACTCAGCTGTAAGTTAAACAATAACGAAGGACTAACCCAATTCAGACGCAAGACAACTCACGGATGAACGTATACAAATATCAACGGCTGAACGCAACACTTAGAATTATCTTAACACAAAGGTAACTGCTGAAAAGGGGAACTACTGATTATAACTTGGTGTTGTAACATCAAAACGACGGCTGCGCTATCAGTCATTGCCTATCAAACCAGACTTAACTTCTGATTCGACTAGCAACTCCGATTACATAGCGTCAAGTTCCGATGTCACCATCCACCGGAAGGAAGATCATTCATGAACATACTACTTAAACCCGATTGCTCAACATTTTAAAACAATATTTTCATCTTCTTCATCGAACCACTCTTTAAAATTTGCAACAGAAAAAAAACTTGAACCCAATCATCCAAGCATTTCCTAAAACATGCTTAAACATGAACATAACTTATCTTAACATAAACAGGCAACAATCATGAACTGAAGAACAATATATGCTTTAAAATTGCGTAGAAATAATCAGCCTTTACGTGCCTTAAACCTGCGAAACACAAAAGCAGCGGGTCTCAACAAGAGTTCTCCACAAGCACCACTACGAGCACTTTGAAGTTTTTAGAGAAAAAGAGAGATTTTCTGGACAATAATGAAACTCTCTTGTTATGAAAACAATCATATACGGGATATGACTTGTAATAGGTATTAACACTCGAGTAAGCATGAGATCCTACCAACCCGTGTCCTTTTCAAAAGAATTTGTCAAATATTCCCTACTACTATTTTGAATTTGAAAACTTTACCAAAACATTTTAAAAGAACTATTTTTGTCCAGCTGAGGGTATTTTAAACCAAAATCTAAATCTGCTCGTGTTTATGCTCGGGCGACAGCTGTCAGGAAACCTTCCGCGTCATGTCTCAAAGCAACAACTGAAAATCAGCTGTTAAAACAAACGAAATAAACTTAAGGCTGAAATACGCAATATCAAATAAGCCCTTGAAATAGGAAAGGGTTAAATATGAGGTCCTATGGATTTTGGGGAGTTACAGGCATTTTGCGAGAGTGTGTCCATTAGCTGGATCTCAGCAAGCTGCAGTACCACCACAAGGATGTGGTGGATCGTCTACGGGTCGTCCTTTTCCTGGACAGCAGCAACAACAGCAGAGAATAGGGGAGACGCAATTTTGGCCATTTCAGCAGCCTGGTCCGTCGCGTTTCGGACAGTCTTCCCAGCAGCATAACGCTTTTCCCCAGCAAGCCCAAGTGAATGCCATTAACTAGGGAGCAGGCGGAGGGCACGCCTAGCGGGGTGATTTCAGGTACTTGTCTTGTTTTCGATTATCCTGTGCGTGTGTTGTTTGATACTGGTGCATCGCATTCGTTTATTGCTGATGCTTTTGTGATTTAGCGTGGTCTGTGTACCACTGTGTTGCGTGATGTTGTTTCTGTTGCAACTCCCGCTGGTGCCAGCCTGCTCTCCCAAGAAGTTGTATTGGATGGCATTCTTAGGTTCGGAGAGAACGTTCTAGTAGCGAACCTGATTAGGATAACGTTGTGGGATTTCCACTGTATCGTAGGAATGGACGTTCTGTCTAGTCATAGGGCCTCCGTTGATTGCTTCCATGGGATCGTGCGTTTTAGGCCTCAGTTTGGGGAGAAGTGGAACTTCTACGGCCACGAATATCAGTCGAAGATTCCGTTGATCTCAGCGATGGAGATGTTCAGCCTATTATCAGCAGAGAACGCTGGTTTATGATTTATGCGATGGACGCATCTTCTTATTCGCGTGTGTAGCTTAGTGACGTTCCAGTGGCGCGTCATTTTCCCGATGTGTTTTCGGAGGAGATCCCTGGTTTTCCCCCGAGGAGGGAGATTGACTTCAGCATTGAGTTGGTGCCTGGCACAACTCCGATTTCTCGTGCATCGTATCGCTTAGCGCCTGCTGAGTTGAGAGATCTCAAGGTGCAACTGGATGATTTGCTGGAGAAAGGCTTTATTAGGCCTAGCATGTCACCGTGGGGAGCGCCTATCTTGTTTGTTAAGAATAAGGATGGCACAATGAGGATGTGCATCGATTTCCGAGATTGACTTCAGCATTGAGTTGGTGCCTGGCACAACTCCGATTTCTCGTGCATCGTATCGCTTAGCGCCTGCTGAGTTGAGAGATCTCAAGGTGCAACTGGATGATTTGCTGGAGAAAGGCTTTATTAGGCCTAGCATGTCACCGTGGGAGCGCCTATCTTGTTTGTTAAGAATAAGGATGGCACAATGAGGATGTGCATCGATTTCCGCCAGCTGAATAAAGCTACTGTTAAAAATAAGTACCCATTGCCTAGGATTGATGACTTGTTCGATCAGCTGCAAGGCTCGGCTGTGTATTCAAAAATCGATCTACGTTCAGGGTACCATCAGCTGAGGATAAGAGATTCAGATGTTGCGAAGACTGCTTTTCGTACGAGGTACGGGAATTTCTAGTTTTTGGTTATGCCTTTTGTGACAAATGCCCCAGCAGTTTTCATGGACTTGATGAATAGGGTTTTTCGAGAATTCATCGATCAATTTTTGATAGTTTTCATCGATGATATCTTGGTGTATTCGAAGACTCCTTGGGAGCACAAGGAGCATTTGAGAGTTGTTCTTCAGACGCTTAGAGACTCGCAGCTATACGCCAAGTTTTCTAAGTGCGAGTTTTGGCTGGATCGTGTTGTGTTTTTGGGACACGTTATTTCAGCAGATGGGATTTCGGTTGATCCCAGTAAGGTAGAAGCTGTTGTCAATTGGGAACGCCCCAAGAGTGTGATGGAGGTTCGTAGTTTCTTGGGTCTGGCTGGCTGTTATCGACGTTTTATCGAAGGATTTTCTAGCATAGCTAAGCCAATGACACAGTTGACCCAGAAGGACAAGAGTTTTGTTTGGACTGAGCAATGTGAGAACAGTTTTCAGTTGCTCAAGGAAAAGTTAACATCTGCGCTTGTGTTAGCCTTTCCGTCTGGTTCAGGGGGTTACGTGGTGTGTTGAGATGCCTCGCTCAATGGATTGTGCTGTGTGTTGATGCAGCATGGTCGAGTCATTGCTTATGCTTCGCGGCTGCTGAAACCGCATGATACTCGATACCCAGTTCATGATTTGGAGCTAGTAGCTGTAGTCTTTGCTTTGAAGATTTGGCATCATTATTTGTATGGCGAGCAATTTGTGGTGTATTCAGACCACAAGAGCCTTCAGTATTTGTTTTCGCAGTCAGATTTGAACATGAGACAGCGTAGATGGATGGAGCTTCTCAAGGATTTTGAGTGTGAGATCCAATACCAGCCTGGGAAAGTGAATGTAGTTGCTGATGCATTGAGCTGAAAGGATCAAGGATCAATGCTTGCATCGTTGTATTCTTCTAAGGATCATGAGCATCTTAGCACTACTGGTTGGCAGTTTTACCCAGCTGAGGATTTTGTTGTGGTTTCTTCTTTTCAAGTTTGAGCCACAGGTTGTTGTGAGCATTAGAGCTGCTCAAAGGACAGATCCTTCCATCCATGAGCAAAAGCTGAAGGTAAGAGCTGGACAGCTTGAGGACTATTCTGTTTCGTCTGATGGTTGTTTGAGGTTCCGTGGCCGGCTGGTTGTGCCAAAACTCATAGATTTGAAGGAACGGATTTTGAGAGAAGCGCACTGCAGTAGATACAATGTTCATCCTGGCGTGAGGAAGATGTACCAAGCGCTGAAGCCTCACTTCTAGTGGGCTGGATTGAAGAGTGATGTTGCTGATTTTGTGGCCAAGTGTCTGAATTGTCAGTGAGTTAAGGCTGAAAGGATGAGACCTGGTGGTCTATTGCAAAGTATGGAAGTGCCACAATGGAATGGGGAGCACATAGAGATGGATTTTGTGACGCATCTGCCTCGTTCCAGCAGAGGGTGCGATGCTGTTTGGGTGGTTGTAGATAGATTGTCGAAGTCTGCACTTCATTCCCTTTGGTATGACATTTTCTTTGAAGAAAATGGCGAATCTGTACATAGATTTTGTAGTACGTCTACATGGTGTGCCTGTTTCGATTGTTTCAGATCGAGATCCGAGGTTTACTTCCAGGTTTTGGAAGAGTTTGCAGACAGCTCTAGGGACTAGAGTGGCTATGAGTACAACGTATCACCCCCAGACAGATGACCAATCTGAGCGAACTATCCAGATTTTGGAGGATATGTTAAGAGCGGTTGTGATGGACTTCGGTGGTAGCTGGCAGGATTCGTTGTCCTTGGTGGAATTTTCCTATAATAACAGCTACCAGGTGACGATTGGCATGGAACCGTTTGAGGCGTTGTATGGCAGGAAGTGCAGATCGCCTGTGTGTTGGGAAGAAGTGGGGGAGAAACATCCGTCTTCTCCAAAATTTGTGCAGCAGATGAGAGATCAAGTGGATCAAATCCGTCAACGTATGAAAGCTGCACAAGATCGCCAAGCCAGCTATGCAAATAAGAGGCGTAGGCCTTTAGAGTTTCAGGTTGGTGATCGTGTTTTCCTTAAGGTTTTCCCTTTCCGTAGTGTTATGCGATTGGGTCTGAAGGGTAAGTTAGCCCCTCGTTGTGTTGGTCCTTATGAGATCTTAGAGAGGATTGACCCTTTAGCTTATCGGCTGTTGTTGCCAGCAGAATTATCTTCTCTACATGATGTCTTTCATGTTTCCATGTTGAGGAAGTATGAGCCAGATTCGTCTCATGTATTGGGAACAGACGAGGTTGATCTTGATCAGAATTTGAGTTACGTTGAGTATCCCTTGCAGATCTTGGATAGGAAGGAGAAACAGTTGAGAAATAAAACCATTCCGTTGATAATGGTACAGTGGAGCAAGCATGGTAGAGAGGAAGCTACCTGGGAACTGGAAGAGAAGATGCAGCGTGAGTGGCCGCATATGTTTGAGTATGTTTTGTAATAGATTCCAGTAATTAGCTTGTTTCCAGTTATCTTGAGCTCCTGGGTTCAGTTGAGTTGTTCCTGGACTTGTTGATTTTGAGGACGAAATCGTGTCTTAGTGGGGGAGAGATGTGAGACCCGAACATTCTGCTGATTCAGATGTTGATAGGGATCGGACCAGTTGTGAGTCGATGTGCTTGGAGTATCCATCGGAATTGGTTAAGTGTGGAATTCAGCACTGGATGATCGCTTCCAGTTGTAGCGGCGATTGGAGTGTTTCACTTGCAGGTGCTAGTACGTCGTCGTTTGGATTAGTTGGAATGACAGCATTTTGATTTAGCGCTAGGACTCAGCTGTTGGGTTGTGCGCGTATTCAACTGCTGATTGAGCGATCAGCTGTTGAGTGAACGATCAGCTGTTGGATAGTTGTTCAGCAGTAAGTAGCGGGTGACGTGTTCAGTTGTGACAGTAACTCCTGCGACGTCGTTTGATTTAGTTGATCGCTGTTTAGCGATAGGACTCAGCTGAGGAGAGATTCAGCTGTTGGTTGGGATATCAACGGTGATAGCTGAAGTTGTCGATGGATCTGTTTTCTAGTTAATCAGTTGTGACTATAAATAGAGGACTTGGTCCTTGCGTTCAATTATTGTTTCCCCGACACTTAGAAATATTTCCCGTGAACCTTATCTTGTCGCGATACCCTAGTTACTATTCACAGTAACCTTCTTCGTTTCAATTGCCGTCGGTAGATAGCTCCGACGAGAGTGAGAGTGGTAGCGTTGGACTCCTCTTGCTAAGGCGTTTCGTCTCATACCCTTTTATTAGGCAGCGGAGAAGCTGGAAGAGGATGACAGAGATATCTCCCTTCTCTAATCTGTTAGCATAAGCGTCGGATTTTGCATCCTATCCTAGCTTGTTGGGGTAAGTAAAGATTCTACCTTTAAGCTTTGTTAGAGCTTCGTGGTGATAGAAAGGTAGATCTAGCGCTGGTGGAGTCGTAGCTCCCAGCTGCTGTGTTTCTGAGTTGTAGTCCTTGAGAAAATTGTTGTATTGGCTTAGCAAGTGGTGGATCTGCGTTGCTAGGACTTTCATTGTGGCAATCTGCGTGTGCTAGGTATAACACAGAAGTTAAGGTACGGATGTTGAGCTTTGTTACAGCTATGGGTTGAGCGTGGATTATATGCCTTGCTGTGTATGCTCTTTGCTGTTATTATTGTGCATGTGTCATAATATCAGCTGTTGCATTTGCATACACGCATATCCTTCTGTAGAGCTCTGTTTTGCTAGCTATGCCTTGTATTCGATCTGAGCGTACCAGGATGCTGGGCTTAAGGACGAGTGGTTAACTCCCGTATACCTTAAAGCTGGAGGCGCGTGGGTAACTCCCGTCCCTCATCTCCCTGCTGGGACAGTTAGCCGCTATGGGCGGAGTGGGTAGCTCCCACACCCCATGAGTGGGCAACAGCAGGTTGAGCTATTGTTGCATCTGGTGCAGTATACGTGAGACGAGTGGATAGCTCCCATATACTCAGTATATATACTGTGACTACTGTCTTTCAGTTGTTTCGCTCCACCTTTTGAGTTGTTGTTATCCAGCTGTCGAGTTGCTGTTTTGAGATCTCTTGGCTTCCAGCTTTTGGTTGTACTTCGATCTCCTGCATAGCATCTGCATATCTATCTACTGCTTTACGTTTACTGTATTTGTTGCTCTCCGTACTGGGGTTTGACCCCGAGGTCCCTCTGGGGCTGTTGTGTTGTTGCCTGCTTGTTGTACAGGTTTTCTAGGATCCACAGCTGGGCGTGGCTTTGATCCAGCTGGTGGTGCCCCAGGCGGTGGATAGAGTTTCCCAGTTAGCGTATTGCATATTATGTACTAGTGCTGTCAGCCGGGGAATGCCCTGTGCTTTAGTTTCTGTTCAGCTGTAGCTTGGTCAGCTGTTGTGTTGTTGCTAGTACTTGTAATTGCTGTACTGTTGTACTTCGTAATGTAAGCTGGGATTATTTTAAGTATTGTGCTATTTTAAATTATCTGTTTTAATCATCAGGCCAAGCGAAAATTTTAAGCCACTTTTTATTGCTTTCACTATGTTTCTGCGTGGTTTAACTCTGAGTTGCGCATGGGGCCTGAAAGATGGGATCTGAACAGATTTTCCTAGCAGCTGACTCTTCCAAGAGCTGACTGTGGCACCAAAGGATGAACCATCTGAACTTCAAAACTCTTGCCAAACTGAGTAAGCTCGAATTGGTTTCTGGTATGCCCAAAATAAATTTTTCAAAGGACAAGATTTGTGCAGCATGTCAGTTGGGAAAACATATTCGTTCAACTTTTAAAAAGAAAGACGGTATTCGTTCTTTCCGAAGTTTAGAGCTTTTACATATGGATCTTTTTGGTCATATACCCGTAACGAGCTTAGGGCGAACAAACTACACCCTGGTTGTTATTGATGATTTTACAAAATTTACATGGGTGTTGTTTTTAAAATCAAAGGATCAGACCGCTGACCAGCTGATCAAGCTTTTAAAACGTTTACAAAATGACAAATCTTGTACTGTCAACCGGATAAGATCTGATAGAGTTACTGAGTTTTTAAATCATAAGCTATCCTCTTATCTGGAAGACTTTGGAATTAAGCATGAGCTTTCTGCAGCTAGAACTCCTCAGCAGAACGGGTTGGCTGAGAGGAGAAACCAAACTTTAAAAGAAGCTGCTAGAACTATGATTGCATATTCAGGTATTTCACAAAAATTCTGGGCAAAAGCAGTTAACACAACTTGCTACACTCAAAACAGATCGATGATAAATAAGAACCATGGTGTTACCCCATATGAGATCTGGAGTGGCAAGAAACCTGATATATCATATTTCAGGGTTTTTGGGTGGATATGTTTCATTCACAATAACGGTAAAATGCACCTAACAGCTTTCGATGCAAAACTGATGCAGGTATATTTCTTGGATACTCAGCTCTGAGCAAAGCCAACAGAGTGTTCAACAACTAGAGATTGACTGTTGAAGAATCAGCTCACGTAGTATTCGACGAGACCAGTTTTCGATCCAATTCAGCTGCGAGCTTACATGACTTGTGTTCACGTCTAGAGTCAACCATGTTTGACGATTCGATTGATTATGTGGCACAGATTCAATACACAGCTGATCCCCAACCAGGACTGGACACACCACACGAAAATGCACAAGCAGATCTGACAGGTAATCCAGTAGTCATTGATTTGACTAACGTTGACCCTGTACAGGAACATATATCATCTAGTGTGCCAGCTGCGGGTGTTGGACCAACTATTGCTCAAGTGGATACACAAGCAGATCCTACAGTTTATCAATTGGTATCCAGACCAGCTTCAGATGCCCAAGCTATCAACGAAAGTTATCAATTGGCATCTAATCCTAATCTGGAACAACAAAGTTCTCATCAATTGGTGTCAGACAATCCAGATCAAGCAATCCAGCCAGACATTCAAGAAGAACAGGGAGCAAATCCAATCGGATCTGACCTTCGATGGAATAAAAATCATCCACTCGAGCAGATCATAGGTATCATTCACTCTCCTGTTTGCACACGAGGACAGCTTTTGCATGAGTATTTCAATTCAGCATTCATATCTCATATAGAACCAAAGCTGATTGAAGAAGCCATAGCGGACCCAAGTTGGATTAGCCAATTTAAAGAAATAATGTATGGCAATTAGTTCCTCGACCTACTAATCATTCAATGATAGGAACTAAATGGGTCTTTAGGAACAAGCTGAATGAGAATGGTGTAGTAATTAGAAATAAGGCTAGACTGGTAGCTCAAGGCTTTAGACAATTAGAAGAAATATATTTCGATGGGACCTTTGCTCCAGTAGCTAGACTAGAAGTCATTCGCATGTTTCTTGCATATGCTGCATATAAAGACTTCAAGGTCTTTCAAATGGATGTGAAGAGTGTCTTTCTAAATGGCATCTTAACAGAGGAATTGTATGTTGCACAACCTCCTGGCTTCGTTAATCATATATATCCAGATCACGTCTATAAACTGGATAAAGCTCTATATGGGTTGAAGCAAGCACCCAGAGCTTGGTATGATACACTATCAAATTTTTTGATTGAGCATGATTTTGTCACAGGCACTGTCGACAAGACATTGTTTAAATTTATCAAAAATGATCATGTTTTATTGGCACAGATTTACGTTGATGATATTATCTTTGGGTCAACTAACCCCAAACTGTGTCAAAAATTTTCTATCTTAATGCAGTATAAATTTGAGATGAGCATGATGGGAGAGCTGACGTTCTTTCTGGGCTTACAAGTCAGACAGCTTGAGAATGGGATCTTCATCAATCAAGCTAAATACACGAAAGAACTGCTGAAGAAGTTTGGCATGGAGAATTGTTCAGCAGCAGCTACCCCGATGAGTGCTTCAATCAAACTGGACAAAGATGAAGCTGGAACAGCCATAGAGATATCTTTGTATCGAGGCATAATTGGCTCATTGCTATACTTAACAGCTAGCAGACCAGACATCATGTTTGCTGTCTGTATGTGTGCTAGATTACAAGTTGAGCCCAAATAATTGCATTAAATCGCGGTAAAACGGATTTTAAAATATTTAAAAGGATCCAATGTGGGTCTTTGGTATCCCAAAGACTCCAGTTTTCAACTAATTGGTTATAGTGATGCAGATTACGCAGGATGCAGGATCGATAGACGTAGCACAAGTGGGACTTGTCAATTCTTGGGAGATCAACTGATTTCCTGGTTCAGTAAGAAGCAGACTTCAATTGCTACATCCACAGCTGAAGAAGAGTATCTAGCGGCTGGAAGCTGCTGTGCTCAAATCTTATGGATTCAACACCAGCTCAAGTATTACGGTATTGATGCTTCTGATGCGCCTATCTTATGTGACAATACCAGTGCGATAGCTATCACCCAAAATCCTGTGCTGCACTCCAGAACAAAGCATATCGACATCAGGCATCATTTCGTAAGAGATCACGTGCTCAAGAAGGACGTCTGACTGGAGTATGTGTCGACAGATCAGCAGGTTGCTGATATCTTCACAAAGCCTCTACCAGACGCTAAGTTTTCATATTTTCGAAACATTCTTGGTCTCTTAGAATTGCCTTGATCTTTCTTTGCGCTAACAAATTGCAGGTTGAACAGCTTTTGTTTACTTCAGATCTGGATCTTCTGTTCAGGGGGAACGAGGAGCACTTTAGATTTGGTAAACTCTTGCATTTGGAGAACCTCTGCTTTAGGGGGAACAACAGATCTGAATTAATAAGTGCTGAAGTCAGCTGAATGCGTGAGATCTGAATCTATTCAGATATCGCGTATATACAGTTGATGCTTAAAGTAATCAGATCTGACAGTACCCAAGCTGATACAATAAACAGTTGTGACGTAATGTTAAATTGGCGCTCGTTTTTAATTTTTACCCCTTGTGGTTAAATCAAAGTCTTTGAAAATCCTTTCAAAAATTAATCACGCCATCGGATGACTGACACGTGTGTTGTCATCATGCGAAACGTCACATCAACACTGTAAACGCGTACCCTTTCATATTCTTTCTCTTATATACGGCGTTTCGATTTACTCTAACCTTTACCTTGCGAAAAATTGCTATCATACTCTCTTGCTTTTAGTGCTTTATTTTTGCAGATTACATATCTTTTAGTGTTTTCTTCGTCCGATCAATCTTTTGCATAGGCATCATCTTTGATTGCGAACGCGCTTCAAGTCAACTTTGACTCAGTGCTGACATTTCCTGAAGAAAGCATGGCTGCTATGTTCAAAGCCCTAGAATCTACTGATCTTCGAGGTTTTCTTGGATGCCCCTCTGTTCTGTATGAACAAGAGTTGGAACAGTTCTTTGATACTGCCTTTGTTAGGGAAAATGAAGTTATCAGTGCCGTTCAGGGCAAGCTTTTTGGAGTATCTGAGGAACAGTTTGCCAGTGTGTTTGAGTTACCGATGGCAGGGTTGATAGATATGACGGAGGTACCTAAGGATTTTGTGTATGATGCAAGGAGCATATTTTCTAAATCTGGTGAGCCGGTTAAGACCTCTTGCAAAAAGAGGGAAATGAAGTTTGAATTTCGCTTGCTGAATGATATTTTGGCAAAATCCGTTACCGTCAAGGCTGGGTCCTTCGACGCTGTTACTCATGAGAGATTTCTACTGATGACGGCCATTCACTTTGGCCTGAAAATCAATTGGAGCAAGATTCTATTTGCTATTTTTAAGAATATGGTGACCAAGTCTTCAAAGCAAGCCAAGGGCTTTGCCGCTCAAGTTTGTGTCTTGCTGAAGAGTGCTCCAAATCTGACTCTGGGAGAGGCGAAGACCTTCCCACCAATGAAGATTCTCACGGTGCAAATTGTTGGCACTTATGTTGCCAAGAACAAAAATCTCGCTGCTGACGAGGTTGAGCCAGCGGAACCAAATTCTAAGAAGGCTGCACCAAAGCGGAGACCAACTCCTGCTGATGAGTCTGCTACCAAAAATAAGAGGACAACTGTGGGGAGAGCTGCTCCTGAAGAAAAGGACTTGGCGATGGTCTCTGTGGCTCAAAATGTTGAACCTCTCTATGATTCCAGCGGCAACTCCTGTTAGAGTAGATGCCCAACTAGCCAACTGTTAGGACAATATTTATTAGTTTTGGTGATAACAAAAATAAGACAAGATAATATTGGACAATCAGTTGTCGCATTCTAAAGGAGTATATTTATCTATCGACAAGTGGTAATTCAGCAGTTGGAGTATTAGTGAGGATTCAGCAGTTGGTATGCTTTCAGTGGTTGATTTGTATTCAGAGAGATTCAGCAGATACTTTCTTAAAGAGCAATCAGCAGATGTTGTTGTCTTGATCAGCAGGTACCGATTTGAGTTTCAGCGTGTTTTGCTAAGAAGTACTAAACGACAGCGTTTTTATAAGTTGGAACGACGTCGTTGGAGTGCACAGTCTCTTATCAGCAGTTGATCAAGAAGAGTAATCAGCAGATAAATATTTGAGTTTCAGCAGTTGCTTAGTCTATTCGTTGGAGATTGCGAAACGACAGCGTTTGGTTAAGTTGGAACGACAGCTTTTTGATTTGCTTAGACATTTCAGCAGAAGCGTTCCTTAGACAAACCAGCAGATGGCTACAGTGGATTTCAACCAGCAGGTGCTCTACATATTGTTAACCAGCAGATGCTTTACAAAGATAGCAAAACGGTGTCGCTTAAATAAGTTGACACGACATCGTTTTATCGCTAAAGAAATCAGCAGATGGAAAAACACATATGCATATCAGCAGGTAAATTCTTCCAAGCGTTTTTCCAGTCGAAGCATCTTGACATCGACGATGAATATAGTGCTGGTTACCAAAGCTATTTCAGGCGCAAGATCAAAGTGATTCAAATACGATCGTTTGCTCATAAGGAAAAGATTTGTACGATCGTACAGTTGCCTGGAATTAAGGAGACAAGTTAGGTACTATTTTGGGTAAATAGTACAGTGTACAGAGGCCATATCGCTAAAGAAATCAGCAGATGGAAAAACACATATGCATATCAGCAGGTAAATTCTTCCAAGCGTTTTTCCAGTCGAAGCATCTTGACATCGACGATGAATATAGTGCTGGTTACCAAAGCTATTTCAGGCGCAAGATCAAAGTGATTCAAATACGATCGTTTGCTCATAAGGAAAAGATTTGTACGATCGTACAGTTGCCTGGAATTAAGGAGACAAGTTAGGTACTATTTTGGGTAAATAGTACAGTGTACAGAGGCCATTTCTCCATGCTTGCACAAAAATGGAAAGAAGACAAATTGGCTCTGTGGATGAGCAATTTACCTTGTAGTGGAGCAGGAATTACGGTGTACGATTTTGGCAGTAATTCAAACGGGATTCATTTTCCTTTGGAGAATTAATATGACCGTTGCAGTCGAAGCCTATAAATATCAGCAGCAGTGTTGAAGAAGACACACTTCGCTTATTATCTATTGCTGTCACGCTGCCAAAATCTATACAGAGCTTACACTTTGTTAATATCTTCAAAAAGCTCAAAGACTCGAAGAACCTATCATTTTGTTATTCATTGAAATACCTTCGAGTCAATCTTCTGGTTATCTTGTTTTCATTGTTGAAACCAAAAGATATTTACAGTCTCTAAATACGTGCTTTCATTGTCATATTTGATAGAGTCTGTAACGAACTGTCTTGTAAAGAAGTTCGAAAAACTTTCTAGTCTTGTAAACCAGCAGCGAAGTCTGAGTGAAGTGTTGTAAAGTGCTAGGAGTTCTCGTAGCTGCGAGTTACGGGATCGGGTGTTTGTAGAAAGGCTACTTGCATCAAAGTCTTCTAGTGATACCTTCCAAGGAGGAAGAAGGGGAGACGTAGGATATTGATATCCGAACTTCCAGAAACAAACTCTTGACTCAATCTTTTACTTACGCATTTATATAGTGTTGCATATTATTCACTGTTCACAAACCAATCGGCCTCTTTCCGCACATATATTGTTGGCTGAGAAGTTTGCTTAAAACTGAGATCCAAACATTTTAAAAGAGTTTTGAAATAGAAAAATCGAAGGAGTTCATTCAACCCCCCCC
>KQ997556.1:7761-27916 GCA_001598015.1 Dorcoceras hygrometricum | reverse complement strand
GATTTCGGTTGTAATATATTGTTGATTTATCATATAATGTGGGTCTGTTTGTGGCCCGTTCCCACCCCTTGAGAATTGTATCCCCTTACTTGTCATGGAAATTTAAATGTAAATTACTAGATTTAGTGGGAGGACAATTGAAGACGGTGGAGATGACGATCAAAGATATTGAAGACCGAAGATCTGTAAAACCGGAAGCAATTGTAATAGGATTGCATTGCATATTGCATTTCACCCAGGACTGGACCTAGTTCCGTGATTGGCAACCACGGACCGCATAGCTCTCGCGATCGATCATCACAAAGTTATATATATTTGATATATGTTGAATCCGTATGTTTTAAATTGTGATTTAAAATTGTATGAGACCAAATTTTCAAAAATAAAATCCCTCGTTTTAAATACGATTTAAAACTAATATCAAGATTAAAAGTTTATTCGATAAACTTAGGGAATTTAAATCTGTTTAAATTATCCCTACCTTCCATCCACAATGGGTGTACACCGATGCTACCCGCATACATGGCCCGGCTAATATTATTGAGGGGGTCATGTATACCAGAAAGCTGTCCACGCCATTGACAATTGTTGTGAGTCAGTTGGAACTCCCTTTAACGTTGGCTCATATTATTGGAGACGTTAAGGGGACCGTCCTTCACGACTCAACATTGATGGGTCATCTTGACACGTGATAGTAAACGGCGTCATATTATTGGGCCCTTACTGGACGTGAGGTAAAATACATGGAGGTTGCACCGGTTGCAATTGAACGCTACCTTTTAAGGGTCATGGTTGGCTGATATTATTCGGGACCATGATCGCTTGATTGGACTCCGTGTACCCACTAAGGAAACTTGCTTTCTCGATTTCATTAGAGGGTGGTGAAATCGTTAAAATAGTGGGAGGGTAATTCATAAAACTAAATGACCTTGTTTTATGTCTTAGCATTTTTCATATATAGTTAGTAATGCATGTCTGTTTTTCTTTTCAGTATAAACTAGATTTATAATGTCTTCGATCAAAAACTCACTCGCTGCTATACTGGATAACAACAAGTTCACCGATCTGAACTACCAAGACTGGCTTCGAAACCTCAACATTGTGATGGCTTTGGAGAAACTTCTTTATACGATAGAGAAGAGCCCTCCGAAGGAAGCCCCTGCCGATATCAGCCCTGAGGAGCTGGTTATGCTTAAACAATGGTGGGACGACGAGCTTAAGACTCGATGCTATGTGATGGCATCGATGTCCAACGAAATGCAACGGCGCTTTGAGAAGACGAAGTATGCTGCTGACATACTTTTTTATCTCAAGGAACTGTATTGGGAGAACTCTCGACATGAGAGGTTCACCGCTGTTAAGGAGCTTATGACGAGCTGCATGCGCGATGGGACTTCGGTCCGCGAGCATGGAGTTCGTATGATTGGGCTCGTTGAAAAGCTAGCGGGCCTTGATATCACACTTCCACACGAGCTGTCTGTGGATGTGCTTCTCCTCTCACTACCCGGTGCATTCGACCCCTTTGTGGTCAACTTCAACATGAACAAGCTGGCAGCCACCCTCGAAGAGGTGGTTAACATGCTGGTTGTGTTTGAGGGAACCATAAAGAAGGACAAGCCCGTCCTCCTTATGGGCTCTTCTTCCTCTGCGAAGAAGGGGCCCAGACGCAAGGGTAAGAAGCGTTCTGCCCCTACGAAGGAGGAAAAGCCCACTAAGAAGCCAAAGGCAAAGGCTTCCAAGCCAAACAAGTCCAAGGATGTTTGCCACCACTGCCACAAGCCTGGGCACTGGAGGAGGAACTGCAAGGAGTACCTCGAGCAGTTGCGAACTGCAAAAGGTATGTTCTATATCGAAATAAATATGTCTCTTAATTCGACTTCTTGGGTACTTGATACCGGATGTGGACCTCATATCTGTAATGATTTGCAGGTGATGACAATAAGCCGACGTCTTAGAGAGGGTGAGACCCACTTGAGGCCAGGCAATGGAGCAAGAGTTGTTGCAGTAGCTATAGGAGATGTTTATTTATTTCTATCGTCAAATTTTAAGTTGTTATTGAAGGATGTTTTATTTGTTCCCGAATTAATAAAGAACATTATTTCTGTTTCTATGCTTGATAGTGATGGATATTCTTGTATGTTTGCTAAATCGATTTGCAATATTTACAAGAATGAATATTTGACTGGTATTGGGGAACGCGAAAACGATCTGTACACCTTAAAATTAAAACCAGTTCCAACTCGCGATGTGGAAACACATACAACAACAATTAAAAGGAAATACGATAGCTTAAACCTAGCACAACTTTGGCACGCTAGGCTAGGTCATATTTCTCTAAGTAGGATGAACAAGTTAGTTAGGAGTGACATGTTTGATCTGTCAGACATTAACTCCCTACCAACTTGTGAATCTTGTCTCAAGGGAAAGATGACTAAACAACCCTTCAAGGGCAAGCCTGAACCTGCCCAAGGCCTATTGGATTTGATCCATACTGATGTGTGTGGTCCGCTTAGTATTGGTACTAAATACGGTCACACATACTTCATCACCTTTACCGACGATCACTCTAGGTATGGGTACTTGTACTTAATGAAGCACAAGTCTGAACCCTTTGAAAGGTTCAAAGAATTCAAGGCTGAAGTATAAAATCAGTTAGGCAAAAGTATTAAAGCACTTCGATCCGATCGAGGTGGAGAATACTTGAGTGCTGAATTTCAAGAATATGTGAAAGAGAATGGGATTCTCGCACAGTGGACCCCTCCGGCCACACCACAGCTCAATGGTGTAGCGGAGCGTCGTAATCGAACCTTGATGGACATGGTTCGATCTATGATGAGCTTCACTGAGCTTCCTACCTCGTTTTGGGGCTATGCGCTCGAAACGACGGTAATTTTGTTGAACAATGTCCACACCAAGGCAGTGGATAAGACTCCATATGAGATATGGATGGGCAAACCACCCAAATACTCATACATGAGGATTTGGGGATGTCCTGCTTACGTGAAGCAGATAGTGGGAGATAAGCTGGATACGAGATCATCTTATGTTACTTCGTTGGGTATCCAAAGAATTCCATTGGATACTACTTCTACTATCCCAACGAAACAAAATTATTTGTTTCTAGGAATGCCACCTTTATGGAAAGGGAATTTATACTTGATAGAAAGGGCAAAATAGTAGAACTCGAAGAGGTTCGAGAACCAACGGAAGTACCGAGTGAATCTCCTGTGCCTCTAGAGCCAGTGCCAGAAATGGTCGCACCTAGGAGATCCGAAAGGGTTCCTAGGGCTCCTGAAAGATATGGTTTCCTTCTTGAAGATGATCCAAGTGATAAAGTTTTTGGATATGATCCAAGGACTTTCAAGGAGGCAATTCCGATGCTGATTCTAATTTGTGGCTTGAAGCAATGCAGTCTGAGTTTGACTCAATGCATGCGAACCAAGTTTGGACTCTTGTTAATCCTCCCGAAGGAATTGTTCCTATTGGGTGTAAATGGATATACAAGAGGAAACTTAGGCCTGATGGTAAGGTACTGACCTACAAGGCACGACTGGTCGCGAAAGGCTACACTCAAAGGCAAGGTGTTGACTATGATGAAACCTTTTCACCAGTCGCAATAAGGAGCCATGTGTATATAAGAAGGTAGTTAAAAGCGCTGTGACATTCCTCGTACTTTATGTTGATGACATTCTACTCATTGGGAATGATGTAGGAATGCTGCAGTCAACTAAAGTCTGGTTGTCTAGTAGATTTTTTATGAAGGACATGGGTGAAGCATCCTATATTCTTGGAATACAGATCTATTGGGATAGATCAAAACGGATGCTCGGACTCACCCAAGCTACGTACATCGATACCATACTTAAGAGGTTCTCTATGGAAGAGTCCAAGAGAGGACACCTACCTATGAGCCACGGGGTCACTCTATCTAAGTCTATGTGTTCGAAGACTGATGAGGAGATAGAGAGTATGACACGTGTGCCATATGCCTCGACAATAGGTAGTATTATGTATGGCATGATCTCAACTAGACCGGATGTCGCATATGCTCTAAGTGTCACGAGCCGCTACCAGGCCAACCCCGGCCAATTGCATTGGAAGGCTGTGAAAGATATTCTTAAGTACTTACAAAGGACTAAGAATATGTTCATGGTCTATGGGGGTGGTGAACTGAAATTGGAAGGCTACACTGATTCTAGCTACCAATGTGACGTGGATGATTCGAAGTCTACCTCTGGATTTGTATTCATGCTCAACGGTGGTGCTGTCTCTTGGAAGAGTTCCAAGCAAGACACCATCGTGGATTCAACCACTGAGGCTGAGTACATCGCAGCATCAGCTGCTGCTAAGGAGGCGGTTTGGATAAGGAATTTCGTCCAAGAGTTGGGCGTCATTCCTGATGGAGTTGGTCCAGTCCCAGTGTACTGCGACAACACGGGTGTCGTTGCGCAAGCAAAGGAGCCTAGGTCTCACCAAAGATCCAAACATATACTGAGGAAATACCACATAATCCGGGATATTGTGGCTAGAGGTGACATAGCAGTTGAGAGAGTCGCCTCTGCGAACAACATTGCTGATCCACTTACGAAGCCCTTGCCAGGACCGTTGTTTGAAAAACATCACGAACAATGGGACTACGTCTGATGAGTAGTTGGCTATAGGACAAGTGGGAGATTGTTAGAGTAGATGCCCAACTAGCCAACTTGTGACGTGTGGGTTTTTATTGACTCTTGTATATGACAGTCTTTATATATGTTATTCGCATTTCTTTATGGCGTTCTTTATTTTCATTGTGTTATATGATGTTAACAATTGTGTTGGATAAAGACCTAGAATGCACCATAGTGTATGTTAGATGTGATAGTGGATATGATGGCTTTCATGAAACACATCTAATAGTCACTGTGCATTCTGAATTCGTTCCTAGTCGATTGGGCCGTCAAAATGAGGATGAGGCCGCCCGAGCTTGAGACTAGCGTCTGTGATGTGAAGTATCATGTTTCATTGGTAGGGAACATTGTGATGTTCTGAGCATGCAGATGGATAGTGACCTGGTGATCTATCGAACTACCCTCGTTCGGACTTTCCAAGTGGTTACCATTTGTCGAGTGGATAAGTCCAAGGTCTTGGTTGTACTGATTAGTCCTCACTACTCGAAACGTCATTGAGACTCTACATGATAGGCGCCTCACTTTGACCCGTTTGCCGACTCACTTGGGGTCATTAGGCGGCGGGATTGGGTGAGGTCCCGATGCATGTAGGAGTCGATGCTTCGTTGTCGAGGATTCACCGCTCGCTCTCATGCGTGGATATCCTATGCTATCTGAGGGGATAATAGTGTATAAATCTCTGGCCAGAGTACTGGATGTGTTTTAGGTAAATGGTTTTGCTTAGGACGCTCGCGATGTTACTATTCGATCTCCAAGATGTATGCATAGCTATCGGATCTCTAGCGACTCTCGATTTACCAATGGCGTTGATCTGATCGGGATATATGTGTTGAAAGGACCGTACTGTACGCTAACCGTAGTGTACGCTAACCATGACCAACTGGTTCTTGCATGCACTATCAGTGATACCTAGGGGATCATGGTACGATGTTTCTAGGCGCTTTACCATGATCCGTTGGGCAAGTCCGAAATTGTGATTTCGGAGTCACAATGGTTGTGGGCCCACGGCTAGCTGTATCCCTGAACCATTGAGGGTGACACAAGTACTGGATTCATGAATCCCGCACGGAAACTGAGCTCAATGCGTTGAGCATAGGAGGAGGATTTTAGGGAGTGCGACTTCCTAAAAGTCAACAGGGGTCAAATTGCGATTTCCCAAAGTTGAGGGGCATAACTGTCATTTTGGTCTAGGTGGTCTGGAAAATTGTTTTCGCATCAAAAAAGTCAGTTTTGGAAATTGAGTCGATCGGTCCGATCTGATCGTCGATCGGAGTTATGATGAAGCCACATTCAAACGGAGAGGCTCTCTGTCGATTTACAATCTCCGTCTATCTGATTCTTTGGGAAAAATCCTTCAAGTCATAATCTATTCAATATCCCAGCTCCCATTCTCGAAGAACAGTCGTTCAGTGCAAAAATAGGAATATATTTTGAGAGATTTCTTCTTGTTTACCTTAGCCAAATACTCATATTGCTCAAAACCAGAAGAGTTACAAACTCTGTGTGTGTTGTATTCATTGATTTATTCGAAACAGAGTCTGTAAAGAACTTGCTAAGTGAAGAAGTTCTAAAAATTCATTGAATTGTAACCAGCAGAGGTTTATATCTAGATTTGGGTGATAGGAGTTCACGTTAAGAGAGTCTTACGTGATTGGGTGTTTGCAGAATCTGTAATCATCAAATCTTCTAGTGGAACCTTCCTGAAAAGGAAGAATGGGAGACGTAGGATTTAAGATCTGAACTTCCAGAAATAAATCTTGACCTTATCTATTTATTTAAGTGCATCGTTATTTAATTAACGGTTAACTGTTCAATCGGTTTATTTCCGCATATTTATTGTTAACCGAGAGAGCAGATTTGAACTGAGAGTCTCAAAGCTGGTCACTCAGCTTTGAGTTAAGCACATGCTTGTAAAACGTTTTTAAACGAAATTGAAATAGAAATATCGAAGGAGTTCATTCAACCCCCCCCCCTTCTGAACTCCTGGGCTTATTTTAACTCTCTTTTTGATCCTATCAATCCTATACAGCATCTCTGCGAGCTGGTCCGGATCACTTGCAATCTGGTCTATACAAACTTGAGCTGTAATAGCTCAGTGTTCTTGAAATTTTTGTGCACCGAGAAGTAGATCAAGTAAGACATGAAATCTTGCGGAAACAACTTGAACTACTCTTTGAAAATCTAAAGCTTGTTAACAGTTTTGAAATATGCAATGCGTGAATGTTAAATGCGCAAAGCTGTAAAGAAATATGCTGCAATTTATTTATAGAAGTTCAGAGCTGAATCTCTTACTTCTCCCCTTCTTGCGCATGGGAAGAATCCAATAGAAGACTTTGATTACAACAGCCTCTGTTGCAACCCGATCCGACAGTCCTCGGCTGCAAGAACTCCTACCCACCTATGCACACCAGCCCGCAAGTTGTGTGTCTAACAACACTTCTTTTACGTCTCTGTGAGAAATACTACAAGACTTATTTAACTTTTTTGTCCAAATACTACAAGGAGAGTGTTTAATTTGATTCACTCATTTTCTGTTTCGTTCAACTCTCGAATATATGAGTGAATCGTGTGTGAGAGATACAGTGTACGCTCAATCTCTCGAATACAAAATCTCACACACTAAGCTGGTTTCTCAATATCTTCCCACGGCTTGTGCTGTCGACTTGATTTCACTTTGAAGCTTTAGGTCAGTGCACCAGCTCACACCTGGACACTGAACCAGCTTGCACACCATCTGCTACCAAGTGTGCAAACTTGCGACTAGCACTGCTTTCTGTTGTGCATTTCTGTGTTTTTCGTTCTGCACTTGCACACACACTCTCTCAACTTTCGCTCCTTATTTCTGCTTCGTTCTGCACTTGCACACGCACTCTCTCAACTTTCGCTCCTTATTTCTGCTTGTGCTCTGCTCTTGATATATAAAGCCTCCTGTGCATTTGTCCATTGGACACAAAATTGTAGCCGTTGAAAAGTCTTCTGACAGAGTTGCACTTTGTGTCCTTTGTCATTTATTGCTTCTGCAGGCTTTATAGCTTTTAGCGTGTGAGCTCTGTATCGAGAAGACAACACAGCAAAGAAATTTGAACACTGATAAGCAGTTTTCATATAGTCTTGTGTTCAAATCGATTTGCTTATCTTTTAGTCCAATTCTGCTCTTGATCTCAGATGATATCTGCTCTGCTCGCTAAGCTGGTTTGACCTTAACCAGCTTGGTTCTTGTACGCCAGCTTATCTCTGTTCTGGTTTACACTGAGCTGGTCAAAACTTCATCTGTACTACTCTTGTTCAGTTCTTTCCTACTCTTGAACATTGCTGGGCTCTGAACTTGTTTCCCAGCTGGTTTCCTTCCCAGCTGGTTTTTTCTTTCACTACAGCAATCTTCCTTCACCTACAGAGTTCACGATCACAGACTCCTGCCTCCAAATTTCTTCTTCTTCATCATCTTCCACATCATCCACAATAAACCCATCAGATCTGGTTTATCCTGATCTGGTTTGTCCTTAACCAGCTCGGCTCTATTCTTCTCGTCCACAGCTCCTCTCTCTTTTGTTATGTGTACTTGCTTTATCTTAATCCATTCAGACACCTCTTCCAAACCATCAGCAAGTACACGGAGCTTCTTCTGGTTGATTGAGCCAGTTCTTCGTAGGTACTTTAAACCTTATCCTCAAAGAACTGCAATCCAGCACCAATGTTTATATCCCTTCTTCTTGGGATATTCTAATCAGTTCTGATTCAGCCTTCACTGGATTAACATTCCTATGATGAACTGATTATTGTTTCTCTCTGTGATCTGATCTACACATGATCACTGCGCTTCTACTCTGCTCTGCACTTGAACACTGCACTTGATCTGCACTTGAACAGTTCTGCACTGCACTGAATCTCACTGCACTTGACCCCTGGGCTGCTCTTGCACCAAGCTGGTGAACCATCTTGATGTTCTCTCCCATCTAGATCTCTTCTACTGTACCAGCTCGGGCGTCCCCTCAATGTTCCAGCGTGGATACTTTCAACTGGACCAGCTTGGATGTACCCTCACAGTTCCAGTTTGGATATCACCTTATCTCCTCCATTCTAGCTACTGCACATCGCATGTAATTAGTAGAATAATAACAGATTTTGTGTTAATCAAAATTAAGATTCTAATCTGTAAACACAGATCCAACAATCTCCCCCTTTTTTATTTATACAAAATCTGAATAAACATATGCACGTATGTTTATGGTCTCCCCCTTTTTGTGGGAATCTAAAAAGGGTTTGAAATCTTGTCTCCTCCTTTGTATTTGAAACAAAATTCCCCCTCAACAGAGCATGGGGCAATTTTATTTTTTGAAAAGTAAAATTTTTAAGGGGACGACGTTTGTCAAAACAAATGCATGAGATGAGATTTTGGAAACAGGTTCCATGCTACTGGAAAATGCTCATCTATACGGACTGGAAGATATATGATAATTGAATTCACAGAATCTCTTCCGTTTCTCTCGAACTCTGTCATTTGCGCTATTATTTCAGCACATCCAAAGTAAGAGGTCTTGGCGTCCGCAGACCTCGCACAATCTGTCAGCTCGACAGAAGAGATGTTGCCTTCACTCTTGGTCCAGTGCTCTGCTATTCAAATATCATTACTCCCCTATCTTCATAGAGTGAGTTTTAAAAAAACTTTAAAACTATTTTGTAGCACACACAAGATTTCATAGAAAACTACTATCAGAGCAGAAATCATTTTACCGTTACAAATTTTCAATTTAAAAGGTACTTTCAAGAACAACCTTCTCTGATACCAATTATTAGGACCGAAAAAGGGGATGTCTCCTCATGAGTTCTCACATACCTCACGTGGGTTCTCACACAACTCCAGCACCCAAACCTTGTTCTAAAATTGTAAACGGACATATTACGTGCATCTTTAAAATTATTTGGAAAACATTTAGCACATCACTGGGAAACCAGATCAGCGAGGAACTGGACCAGCAGCTCTGCGAGCTGGTCCGGATCACTTGCAATCTGGTCTATACAAACTTGAGCTACAATAGCTCAGTGTTCTTGAAATACTTGTGCACCGAGAAATATATCAAGTAAGATATAAATCTTGCGGAAACAACTTGAACTACTCTCTGAAAATCGAAAGCTTGTTAACAGTTTTAAACACACTTTTGAAATATGAAATGCGTGAGTGTTAAATGCACAAAGATATAAAGAAATACGCTACAATTTGTTTATTGAAGTTCTGAGCTGAATCTCCTACATCTCTCCTTCTTCCTCATGGGAAGAATCCACTAGAAGACTTTGATTACAACAGCCTCAGTTGCAACCCTATCCGACAGCCCTCGACTGCAAGAACTCCAGCCACCTATGCACACCAGCCCGCAATCCGTCTGTCTAACAACACTACTTTTACGTCTCAGTGAGAAAGACTAAAAGACTTATTTAATGTCTCTGTCCAAAGACTACGAGGAGAGTGTTTAATTTGATTCACTCGTTTTTTGTTTCGTTCAACTCTCGAATATATGAGTCAATCGTGTGTGAGATTTACAGTGTACGCTCAATCTCTCGAATACAAAATCTCACACACTAAGCTGGTTTCTCAATATCTTCCCACAGCTTGTGCTGTCGACTTGATTTCACTTTGAAGCTTTAGGTCAGTGCACCAGCTCGCACCTGGACACTGAACCAACTTGCACACCATCTGCTACCAAGTGTGCAAACTTGCGACTAGCACTGCTTTCTGTTGTGCATTTCTGTGTTTTTCATTCTGCACTTGCACACACACTCTCTCAACTTTCGCTCCTTATTTCTGCTTCGTTCTGCACTTGCACACACACTCTCTCAACTTTCGCTCCTTATTTCTTCTTGTGCTCTGCTCTTGATATATAAAACCTCCTGTGCATTTGTTCATTGGACACAAAGTTGTAGCCGTTGAAAAGTCTTCTGACAGAGTTGCACTTTGTGTCCTTTGTCATTTATTGCTTCTGCAGGCTTTATAGCTTTTAGCGTGTGAGCTCTGTATCGAGAAGACAACACAGCAAAGAAATTTGAACACTGATAAGCAGTTTTCGTATAGTCTTGTGTTCAAATCGATTTGCTTATCGTTTAGTCCAATTCTGCTCTTGATCTCAGATGATATCTGCTCTGCTCGCTAAGCTGGTTTGACCTTAACCAGCTTGGTTCTTGTACGCCAGCTTCTCTCTGTTCTGGTTTACACTGAGCTGGTCAATACTTCATCTGTACTACTCTTGTTCAGTTCTTTCCTACTCTTGAACATTGCTGGGCTCTGAACTTGTTTCCCAGCTGGTTTCCTTCCCAGCTGGTTTTTTCTTTCACTACAGCAATCTTCTTCACCTACAGAGTTCACGATCACAGACTCCTGCCTCCGCATTTCTTCTTCTTCATCATCTTCCACATCATCCACAATAAACCCATCAGATCTGGTTTATCCTGATCTGGTTTGTCCTTAACCAGCTCGGCTCTATTCTTCTCGTCCACAGCTCCTCTCTTCTTGATTATGTGTACTTGCTTTATCTTAATCCATTGAGACACCTCTTCCAAACCATCATCAAGTACACGGAGCTTCTTCTGGTTGATTGAGCCAGATCTTCGTAGGTACTTTAAACCTTATCCTCGAAGAACTGCAATCCAGCATCAGTGATTATATCCCTTCTTCTTCGGATATTCTAATCAGTTCTGATTCAGCCTTCACTGGATTAACATTCCTATGATGAACTGATTATTGTTTCTCTCTGTGATCTGATCTGCACGTGATCACTGTACTTGTACTCTGCTCTGCACTGAAACACTACACTTGTGCTACACTTGATCTGCACTTGATCTGCACTTGAAAAGTTCTGCACTGCACTGAATCTCACTGCACTTGACCCCTGGGCTGCTCTTGCACCAATCTGGTGAACCAACTTGATGTTCTCTCCCATCTGGATCTCTTCTGCTCTACCAGCTCGGACGTCCCCTCACTGTTCCAGCATGGATACCTTCAACTGGACCAGTGGACTTTCCCTCACTGTTCCAGTTTGGATATCACCTTATCTCCTGCAGTCTAGCTACTATACATCGCATGTAAAGTAGAATAATAATAGATTTTGTATTAATCAAAATTAAGATTCTGATCTGTAAACACAGATCCAACAATGTAGTTATTCTAATCTGATATGATTCATTCGAATATTTCAGTTCATAATTTAATTTCCATTCGGATCCAATTTACGATTATGATATGATATTTTCCTGAGTTGATTTGAAACCGTGATTTGACTAAGTTCAAATGCTCTAGATTGATTCGATTATTCTAAGCTGAGGTAATTGCACTGAGCTGAATTGACTTTGTTTTACCTCCCTAATCTAGTCCTATTGTTCTAAGTTGAAGTTGAATTTCCTAATCTGAGTTGACCAAATAGCGCAGGTCTGATTTTCTATTCTAAGCCGACCTAAGTTCGCTATGTGTTTGATACTCTGAGCTGATCTGATTCATCTTAGGTCCACTCTAGAATACTATTGTAAATCAGGTTTAATCCTTCAGTTTATTAATTTTGATTCTAAGGTGTAGCTCTAATCTGTTCTGAATTATACCTAACTGTAAGAAATAGTTCATTAGCTTAGAGTCTGCTATCACTTCTTCGTATCTATAGTCTGAGCTGATTTGAGTTTCTTCTTCCGTAGAAATCCAATGTACTACCAGCAGCTTTCAAACGTCAAAGGAGTTTTAAAACAACAAACCATACATGTGTCCGATCTTATTAGATCAGAGAAGAGCAATTTAAAGTTGTTAGGATGAAGTGCTTACCAATAGGCCAAAAGTTGTAGTTGTTAGCCAATGTGCAATTTTATTTTCTTACAATGCGACAGTACAGAGTGTACCTATTGTGTGTTTTAGGGTTGGGCTGCTAGGCCCATGAGTCAAGGGAGGTGCGTGTCTAACTGCTGGTGTTGTATCAATTCCCTTAGAGATCAGTCTTTTCATTCCCCTACCATCGGTACTATCCCCAGAAGAGATAAAATTACCAATTAAGATCTGGCATCGCACTTTTACAGCCCACATGACCAACCAGATCAAGCGGTACAACGTTAGCATCTTGACGTACGAGAACTTCACGGGAGTTCACCCATCCAACTACTATTTTCACCCATGCACGCTTAACTCAACAATCCCCCCAAGAAGTATAGAAAATGCTTCTTGGGAGACTCGAACCCCTGACCTCGCTCTGATACCAATTGTTAGGATCAAGCGCTTACCACTAGGCCAAAAGCTGTAGCTGTTAGCCAAGGTACAACTTTATTTCCTTATAACGTGGCAGCGTAGAGTGCACCTATTGTGTACGTTATGATTGGGCTGTTAGGCCCATGAGTCAAGGGAGGTGCTTGTCTAACTGCTGGTGATGTCTTAATTACCTTAGAGATTAGTATTACCCTTACCCTACCATCGATCCTATCCCCAACAGAGATAGTATTATCCGTTAAGAACTGGCCTCACACTTTTACAGCCCACATGACCAACCAGATCAAGCGGTACAACGTCAGCAGCTTGACGTACGAGAACTTTTCAGGAGGTCACCCATCCCAGTACTGTTCTCACCCATGCACGCTTATCTCAACAAAAGTTTTACAGAAAGTTTAAAGGAAGTGTATTTCAAATTTTTAGTGATTTGTGACGGATAACAGACGACCAAACATAGAGTGTGTGGTAATCGATCGATGGACTGGAGTGCCCAGCCAAACATAGGATATGTGATGATCGATCGATGGATTGAAGTGTCCTGCCAACAGAGTCAAAAACTAGGGCGTGTGGACAACGGCAAAAGGGTCGTTGGGTCCCGCTCCTCCTGGAACCAGTTTAAGCTTGATCAAGAGACTATGACCTAAAGAGATCTTTCGTTCACACTTCACAATAGAAAATGATTATGAGTTGTTATACAACTGAGTATTTGAGAAAGTTTATGCTTTAATGTTACTTCCTTTATCAGTTTTAAAGTTATTTTTTATGCATGTACTGTGTGCACTCATTTCCAGATTTACTTTTTGAGCCTCTAGGCTCACTAGTTTTCCTGAGTGCAGGTGATCAGGTTTAGAAGTTGTTGGTGGGTGTAGGCTGGATCAGACGGGGAGGTGTTTATCATGGAACCTCTGTTTCCGTGCTAGACCAGATTACATACTCTCTGTCAGCTTAGTTTTGAGATAAATCAGTTTGTAATGGATTTGTATCAGTTATTTCATATACAGACAGCTGTAAACTGAATGAAATTATTTTACAAAGTTATTCTATATTTCGTACAGCCTATAAGCTCTGAGTTATTCTATCAATTCGAAATTGGAAATTTGATAAGTTTGCATTTTAGTCCAGAAATATTTTGTTACTTCGTCTTTCGAACAAATAAACAATAAGAATCTTTCAATTCATACTTTTCAATTTGTTAAAATTGAAAATAAAATATGATGGCCTCTCATGAAGGACCGCGGCGGTGGTGGCTAGCATGGCGGCGACGATCGATTACAATGTGTGAAGCGGTGGTGGAGTGGAGAGAGAAGACTAGGGATATGATTCAATAATAAAGGATTGATTAACGTGTCTCCGCAATGTCATATTCATAGATGTAGAGATAGAGTTTGAGTTGGACTCAAACTGTGCACATTGGTTTCAACTCAAACAGTGCACATTGGTTTCATCTCAAACAGTGCAGATTGGTTTCGACTCAAACAGTGCACATTGATTTCAAGTCCCTCAAAGTGGTGCCATCATAATCCCAAGCGATGATCAGATATCACCGATGTGTTCAGTACACAAAACTGATTATTATGATGCAAAATCAAATTTCGGACCACTAAATCTATATATGAAAGGTTTACTCCCACTACTCATTTCGTAGTCATACTCCCATTTTCCCTCCACCATACTCAACACTTCGAACTCCATGTTCATGCGGAAATTGGAAAACCAGTACTTGTGTGACTCTCAATGATTCAGGGATATAGCTAGCCATGGACTTAGAACTCTTTGTAACTCGGAAAACATATTTTTCCGACCTACCCAACGGACCATGGTAGACCTCTCATAAAGGACCGCGATGGTGGTGGCTAGCACGACAGCGACGATCGATTAGAAGGTGGAAAGGAGGCGGTTTAGTGGAGAGAGAAGACTAGGGATATGATTCAATAATAAAGGATTGATTAATGTGTCTCCTCAATGTCTATTCAGCTCTCGGCTCTCACATATGTGAATGAATCTGTATGTGTGAGATTTACTGTGTAAGATCACTCTCTAAAATAAATAAATAATCTCACACACTGGGAAGTGCTTCTTCCTAAGATGATGTCTTCATCCTCTTTCAAAGTTGTGCAGTCGACATAATGATTCTGAGTTTAAGCTCTAGACTGTGTACCAGCTCACACCTGGGCACTAGCTCTCAGCTTGTACACCAGCTGCCACCTGTGTGTACCAGCTCTAGACTGTTTTTTTCTTGCCCTTCTTCCAACTTGTATATAGAGCCTCTGAGTTTATGTTACCGTTGGACACAGGTTCCTAGCCGTTGAAAAGCTTCTGTAAAGTTCTGTCATTGTTGTACCTTGTTTCCTTCATCATTTGCGTTTGCAAGCTTTGTTGACTTTGACATGTGAGCTCTGTCTCAATCAGACAAATTAGTTTCTCTTATAGTATTCTGAATAAAGCTTGTATAAACTAATTCGTCTGATGTTGAGTTAAGCGTGCAAGGGTGAGAGCAGTACTGGGATGGGTGACCTCCTGGGAAGTTCTCGTACGTCAAGCTGCTGACGTTGCGCCGCTTGATCTGGTTGACCAAGTGGGCTGTAAAAGTGTGATGCCAGATCTTAACGGGTAATACTATCTCTGCTGGGGATAGGGCCGATGATAGGGAAAGGGTAAGACTGATATCTAAGGTAATTGAGACAGCACCAGCAGTTAGTAAGCGCTTGATCCTAACAATTGGTATCAGAGCAAGGTCAGGGGTTCGAGTCTCTCAAGAAGCATTTTCTATACTTCTTGGGGGGGAGATTGTTGAGTTAAGCGTGCAAGGGTGACAACAATACTAGGATGGATGACCTTCTGGGAAGTTCTCGTACATCAGGCTTCTGACGTTGTGCCGCTTGATCTGGTTGGCCATGTGCGGATAATACTATCTCTGCTGGGGATAGGGCCGGCTGTAGGAGAAGGGTAAGACTGATCTCTAAGGGAATTGAGACAGCACCAGCAGTTAGACACGCACCTCCCCTGACTCATGAGCCTAACAGCCCAACCCTAATGCACATAATAGGTGCACTCTGTGCTGCCACATTATAAGGAAATAAAGTTGAACCTTGGCTAACAGCTATAGCTTTTGGCCTAGTGGTAAGCGCTTGATCCTAACATCTGAGCTGATCTCCTTCTGGTCTGGTCGAAGCTTCATTCTGGTCTGATCTGGTTTGGTCGAAACTTCGAGCTGATCTATTGTGCTCTTCTCTAAGTTGACCTGAGCTGATATGCTCTGAGCTGTTCTAATCTGAGTATTTCTACTTTGGAGCTATTCCTGCACTTCTTCTCTAAGCTGCTCTTGTTCTTATTTGCTCTAATCTGCTCTAAGTTGATCGACTCTCTCCTGATTCTATCTGTGTTGCTCTGTTTTGTATATTCTAAGCTGATTTTGTCTAAGCTTCTTATCTAATCTGATTTACCGATCTGATATGTTTTAAACTCTAAGCTACTCTTGTAAGATCTAAGCTGATATGACTGCTTCTCTGAGCTGATTCTCTACTGTTCTCATTTGAGCTGCTTTCTTCTCATCTGACCTGAACAAATTCTGCTCTGATCTTCTAAGCTGCTCTTGCTCCAAGCTGGGTCAGCTTGGATGTCGTCTGCTAGATCAATTTGGGAGTCCCCTACTGTTCCAGTTGAGACCTCTGAGCTTCTTCGTCATCTGATTTGTTTCGCTAAGCTCCGAGCTGATCTTTCGATCTGGCTTGCATGATCAAGTAAATACATTAGTATGCAACACATCAAGTTTTGAGTTCATCAAAATCATGTCAGATCTGTTTCCAAATCCAACAAGTGCGCTGTAACAGATCAGACCAGAGAGTTGAGAGCCGAAGAAGTCTCGTATAAAAAAATATCGCAGTTCATTGAAGAAGAAGATCAGCTCAGAAGCGTCGATCATCTTAGAGCGTATCAGCTCAGGGAAGTTCAGCTCAGGCAACCAGATCGCAGTTGAACAGCTCAAGAGCTGAATCAAGAAGAACAAAACAGCTCAGAGTTGATTGAAGAAGATCGAAACAGCTCAGAGCTGTACAGAAAAAAAAAGCTTAGAGTTGTACAAAGAAGAACAGAGCAGATTAGAGCAGAAACATCTTAGAGGAAGAATCGTTAAGATCAGCTCAAAGGTTTAAGTTGGAGCAGCACAGACCAGATCACAACAGCAAAGCTGTGATCTGAACAAAGAAGAACAAAGAAGCTTAGATGACCAGATCAGAGGATCAGCTCAGAGGACTAGCTCAGAGGAACAACGTAAAAGATCAGGCCAGAGCTAGCCAAGCATAGCAAATCGTATGAGAACAGTACCAGAAAGGACAAATCTGCAGTTTGTCCGAGCTAAAGCCTTTGAACTTCGTCCAAGCTCAAAGAGCCGTTGAAAGCCAAAAGGTGAAAGAGCCTTATGTCACGGCTGAAGATCAGATTGATAGGCACAAATTATGGTATCTCTAACGGTCGTAATTCATCAAAGGCTACATATACACTAAATATTTTCAAATGAAGAAAATGGCACACAACGAGATATACTCACGAGAAAGACAGTGCTTGAACAACGAATAAGAGAGGGAAGAAAACATAGAGTGCGAAGTAGTCGACGATCAGATCAGAGGAGCGTCATCGTCAACGTCGACTGTTGAGCTTATCAGCTTTGAAGAAGCACTTTCCAATGTGTGAGGCAAAAAAATGATAGTTGAGCTAAAATAGATTATACCTCACACACATACACACATTCACTCACATATTCGAGATCTTGAGCGAAACAGATTAGAGTGAATGCATACACAAAACCAAATGTAATCTGTCTTGGCATGAAGATGTTAAACTTAGTGTTTGTAGTCTTTGAACAGTGACGTTAAACATGTTCTTAGTGATGAAGATCACACAGCTTGTGGGCTGGTGTGTAGCGTGGTGTGCTAGGTGTTGGAAACGGTGGCGGATCCGGATCCCGTCTCCCGGCGGCACAGCGGAAGTTTAAAATTAGCGCCGGGAAACGTTCAATACAATAAATTCAGCACTATAAACCATTCATAGGGCGTTTCTCGGGGTGTTACCTTGCTGGCGACAGGCGCCTGGCTCCAACCAGAATCACAGGGAGACTGGCTCTTCACGGTAGGCGGCGGTAGATTACGTCTAATCAATTCCACGACCGGAAGCAAAGTTCCTTCATCAGCCTACACTATAAGTGCCTGACGAGATCAGCACGGATGGAAACTCCTTGAAACGTTGGCCGGAACAAATTCCGGCGAGGGGCGACGGCGGCGGCGGCGGTGGTGGCCGGCGGCGGCTTTGGGAGAGGAGGGGCGGCCGACTTTTTGAGTGGAGGCTAGGGTTTTCAAGTTATGATCCTTTTTTTGTGCAACCCTAGGTTCAAGACTATGTATAGGTGTGATGGGCTTGAACCGGCCCATTGGACCTGGGGCGGGCCCAGTCCAACGTATGAACATTCGGTTCATCTGCATCACCGTGGTTTCATCATAATTTCGATCGACGATCAGATCGGACCGATCGACTCAGTTTCCAAAACTGAATATTATGATGCGAAAACAATTTTTCAGATTACATAGTCCAAAATGACAGTTTTGCCCCTCAACAGCGGGAAATCGCAATTTGACCCCTGTTGACTTTTAGGAAGTCGCGCTCCCTAAAATTCTCCTCATATGCTCAACACATTGAGCTCAGTTTCCATGCGGGAATCTCGAATCCAGTATTTGTGTGACCCTCAATGGTTCAGGGATACAGCTAGCCGTGAGCCCACAACCATTGTGGCTCCGATATCACAATATCGGACTTGCCCATCGGATCATGGTAAAGCGCCTAGCAACATCGTCCCATGATCCCCTAGGTATCACAATAGTGCCTGCAAGAACCAGTTGGTCGTGGTTAGCGTACAGTACGGTCCTTTCAATCCATATATCCCGATCAGATCAACGACCATTGGTAAATCGAGAGTCGCTAAAGATCCGATAGCTATGCATACATCTTGGAGATCGAATAGTGACATCACGAGTGTAACTAGGTAAACCCATTTACCTAAAACACTTCTAGTACTCTGGCCAGAGATTTATACACTATTATCCCCTCAGATAGCATAGGATATCCACGCACGTAAGCGAGCGGTGAATCCTCGACAACGAAGCATAGACTCCTACATGCATCGGGATCTCACCCAATCCCGCCGCCCAATGACCTCAAGTGAGTCGGCAAACGGGTCAAAGTGAGACGCCTATCATGTAGAGTCTCAATGACATTTTGAGTCGTGAGGACTAATCAGTACAACCAAGACCTCGGACTTATCCACTCGACAAATGGTAACCACTTGGAAAGTCTGAACGAGGGTAGTTCGATAGATCACCAGGTCACTATCTATCTGCATGCTCAGAACATCACAATGTTCCCTACCAATGAAACATGGTACTTTGCATCGCAGATACTAGTCTCTAGCTCGGGCGGCCTTATCCTCATTTTGACGACCCAATCGACTAGGAACATGTTCAGAATACACAGTGACTATTAGATGTGTTTCATGATAGCCGTCATACCCACTATCACATCTAACATACACTTTAGTGCATTCTAGGTCTTTACTCAACACAATTTTTAATCATCATACAACACAATGAAAGTAAAGAATGCCATATAAATAAATGCGAAGATCATATATAAAGATTGTTTCATACAAGAGTCTATAAACCCACACGCCACAAGTTGGCTAGTTGGGCATCTACTCTAACAATCTCCCACTTGCCCTAAAGCCAACTAATCATCAGACGCAGTCCCATTGTTTCGCGATGTTTTTCAAACAACGGTCCAGGCAAGGGCTTCGTAAGTGGATCAGCAACGTTGTCTGCGGAGGCGACTCTCTCAACTGCTATGTCACCTCTAGCCACAATATCCCGGATTATGTGGTATTTCCTCAGTATGTGTTTGGATCTTTGGTGAGACCTAGGCTCCTTTGCTTGCGCAACGGCACCCGTGTTGTCGCAGTACACCGGACTGGACCAACTCCATTAGGAATGACGCCCAACTCTTGGACGAAATTCCTTATCCAAACGGCCTCCTTAGCAGCAGCTGATGCTGCGATGTACTCAGCCTCAGTGGTTGAATCCGCGATGGTGTCTTTATTGGAACTCTTCCAAGAGACAGCACCACCATTGAGCATGAATACAAATCCAGAGGTTGATTTCGAATCATCCATGTCACACTGGAAGCTAGAATCAGTGTAGCCTTCCAGTTTCAGTTCACC